>JASDQU010245270.1:45167-65794 GCA_032191745.1 Picea mariana | reverse complement strand
AATGTAAGAAGACCTAATAGAAGCTTCCACTTATAGAAGGATCTTCCTTTAGATGGTTCTATTGATAGACATATTTAGTATAAATAGGAGTCGAGGGTATGAGAACCCTAGCTTGGATATTAGTGTAATAGAGCTCTGCTCGAATAGAGTTTGCCCCCTCGAAGAGGCTCGTGAAAATTTCTCTCAGAATCAAAGTGCTCTTTCTGGTGTTATTTTGATATCATTTCAGTGTTATTGTCGTGTTGTTTTGGTTATATTGTTGTTTATCTGCCATTTCTAGCATTTTATTTTTGTTCTGCATCCTTTTTATATCTAGAATATTACAAGTGATATCAGAGCACTTTCCTTGGCATAAATTGTGGGTTAATTTTTTTTTTTCAGGGTAGAGATGTATTCTGACGTCTTTAAGCCACAAAGATATGTCCTTACATGCATAAACCCGCAGTTGAGGGATTCATACATGTAGGAAATAAAAGTGGTACTTAAGCGCACATCTGTTGGCCACCCTTGTAACCCCAGTTAGTACCCCTTCGGGTGGTAGTGCATCAGACAACACCTGTGTATGGATCAGCCTAGATTTTTTGAAGCCCTCTTTAGATAAACCGATCGACCTCTTGAATGTTATAGTGCCACCGATAGAAACACTTGGGAAGATACTCTCTAGTACCTAGGTAGTCGGGTAGTACAGCTAAGGGCACAGTCTAGCCTCTTTAGTTAGTGCCCTGATATATTGGGACGAGTAATATTGTTGGACCTCACATGTACATCAGAGAGATATAGCACAAGGAAAACCCTTGTCTATAGAACCCTTGAATACCTAACCCTTGGGGACAGAAACAAAAAAATTAAAACAGATAAGATCTATTGTCGTGCAACTATGTTCGGGTTGCCAAATCACTACACATTTCTTCATGGTTAAGAATTTGGACATTTCATCACTGTAGTATTCTTTAAATCAGAGTATAACTCCATAGGTGTAAGAAAAAAAAGTCTGGAAATTTTTGCACCATTATTTGAGACATATTCCATTGGATTTATCTCTTTTCCCTTATCACATTCATACATATGATTTTTTAACAAAATTTTTGACCCCACCCACCCCATTTTGGTTCCCTCGTCATCATGGCCCATATCCGTAGCCAAGACTTGGAAGCTTGCTTCATTACCTTGCAATATAATCTCACAGAGACACAACAAGAAGTGAAACAACTCAGTGCCAATGTTGCCACCATCAATACCACCATGCAGTCCTCCATCACCGCCTCAATCGAGGAACTCAAACAAGACATGACTACCTAGCTTGAATCTATCATTTCAATGATCAGCACTAAGATGCATATCCCTGCAAGTAACCCTTTATCTGACCCACCTCTACATATTGAAGCTGAATCTTCCTCTCATTTCCATAATTTTTAGCCCCATCACTTTCAGCGTGACCTACGCCTTCCACAGGTGGATGTGACCAAAGTTTATGGCTCGTATCCCACTGTTTGGGTAACTCAAATGGGACATTATTTCTCTTTATACGACATTACAGATGACTTCACCAAACTATGGTATGGTGGTCTCCATCTATATCAAGATCATTGGCAATGGTGGCAATGGAGAAAAACTTCCCGTCAAGGGTATATTGCTTGGACACACTTTGTGGCAGGGATTTATGAACACTTTGACACTGACACCAACCATTTAGGTCATTTGACAAAGTTTAAACAATCTGAAACAGTCAAATACTTTATAGATGCTTTTGAGCACCTGGATTTTCAGACAGAGGGCATGTCTGATGCATTTTTTCGATAATGTTTTATCAGTGGCCTCAAGGATGAGATTTTTGCCCATGTCCTCATGGATCAGCCTCAGAGTTGGGTGGAGACTACTAAAAAAGATAAAGAGGCACAACAAGTTGTATCTTATCAAAACCAGAAACCCTCCTTTATTCCTCGCTCTAAACTAGTAAATCCCACGACTCCCTCTGCTTCACTAAAGATCCAAAAATTTACCAAGGTTGAAATGGATGAATGCCAACTCAAAGGCCTTTGTTATAATTGTGATGAAAAATATTTTTTGGGCCACAAGTGCAAGGAACAAAATCTTTTTATGGCCATATTGGAGGATATTTCGAAAGAGGATGTTGAAATTCCCCTTGTGTCTAAGTCACCTAAAATCACTGACATAACCCCCCCCTCAAACCCTCCCGAAGTAGAACCGGTCATTTCCCTAAATGCTCTCACTAGCTTCTCTGCTCCCCAAACCCTCAAGATAATCAGTTACATTAAGCATAGGAAGGTCATCATTCTTGTTGATAGTGGAAGCACCCATAATTTTACTCATCGCCACATTGCCCAAGAAACTCATTATTGTATCCATGCAGTCAATAATTTCCAAATCATGATTGTCAATGGCAGCTCCATGAAATGTGGAGGGCGTTGTGAAAATGTGCGTCTCCAAATTGGTGACTACCACCTAAAATGTCATATGTTTTCTATCGACATGGGTGGTTGTGACATCGTGTTAGGTGCAGACTGGATAAGGACTTTGGGTCCCATTCTCATGGATTTCAAGGAATTAACCATGAAATTTGACCAGGAGGGAAAAAAATATAAGTTTCAAGGCATCACCTCCGGTTCACCTGAGATCATTAGTTCCCAGCGCATGGAAAAGCTTCTCAAAAAAGGTCATTCTGGCATTATTTCCCAACTCCATGCCATACAGGCAACTGAGACACCCTCTGTGTAGTAAGAACTCCAATCCATCCTCTCTAAACATCAATTGGTATTTTTCACTCCCCAAGGACTCCTGCCTTCCCATGGTGTTCATGATCATTCCATTCCCCTTATACTAGGAATCCTTCCTCCCAATATCCATCCCTATCATCACCCATTTTCCCAAAAAAATGAAATTGAGAAAATGGTTCAAGAATTGCTTAACACAGAAGTTATTCACCCTAGTACAAAGCCCTAATCTTCTCCTCTTTTCATGGTCCTAAAGAAAGAAGGCTCTTGGTACATATGTCCTGACTTCTGTACCCTCAACAAACTCACCATTAAAGACAAATTTCCCATTCATGTCATTGATAACCTCTTGGATTAATTGAGTGGCGCCCAGTTCTTTACTAAACTTGATATTCATTCTAGCTACCACTAGATCTGTATGAAAGAGGTAGACATTCCTAAGACTTCCTTTAGAACTCATGAGGGTCACTATGAGTTTTTTGTCATGCCCTTTGGCTTGTGTAATGCCCCCTCCATCTTCCAAAGCCTCATGAATCATGTCTTTCACCCTTTTCTCCATCATTTTGTCTTAGTTTTCTTTGATGATATCCTAATCTATAGAAAAACATGGACAAACCATATTGCTCATGTGGACCGAGTTCTCCATCTACTCTCTCAACACCAACTTTTCCTGAAACAATCTAAATGTGATTTTGGTGCCTTAGAAGTCGAGTACTTGGGTCGTCTTGTTGGCAAGAATGACATCAAGGTGGATCCTAAAAATATTGAAGCTATGCAATATTGGACTCACCGAAAAACTCTCAAAATCTTGCGAGGATTTCTGGGCTTAACAGGTTATTATTGCAAGTTTGTTAAGAGTTATGGAAATATTGCAGCACCTCTCACCACAGTCCTTAAAAAGAATTCCTTCAATTGGACTCCAATAACTTCTCAAGATTTTCAAACCTTGAAGATGGCCATGTGCACCACTCTAGTCCTATCCCTTCCTGATTTCACAAAGAGCTTTGTCCTAGAATGCGATGCTTCAGGGAAAGGTATTGGCATTGTCCTTATGCAATAAGTTCGGCCTTTGGCATTTACCAAAAAATAATTGTCTAAACAAAATTTGGGGAAATCAATCTATGAAAAGGAAATGTTGGATATTTTGCATGCCGTTGATTTGTGGTGCCCTTATCTATTGGGGAAACGCTTCCAAATTAAGACAGATCATAAAATCCTTAAGTATTTTCTGGAACAATGCATTTCCTCCCCTGAGAAACAAAAATGGGTGACTNCTAAATCGAGAAATAAAAGACAAAGGCTCCTTTTTTTCTCTCGCCTTCATTGTACTAGATTGGCTCCAATCTATTTGCCACGAATGGATACATGATCCAAAAATTTCACATCTTATACAACAATTCCGGTCCAATTCTCTAGTTTCCCGAGGGTACTCTTGGCTCCATGATTAGCTTCGATACAAAGGTCGTTTGTATTTAAGTAAGCAGTCAAAACTTAAATCCAAGGTGCTTTCTGAGCTTCATGCTACACCCACAGCTGGGCACTCTGGGTTTACCAAAACCTATGAAAGGGTCAAACGTTCTTTTCTCTGGGATGGTATGAAACAAGAGATTCAAAGTTTTGTGGACGAATATGATGTGTTTCAATGCAATAAGGGAGAAACAGTCAAATATCTTGGCACACTACAACCGCTTCTGATTCCACCTGCTATTTGGAGGGATATATCTATGGATTTTATCACAGGCTTACCTAAATCGAGAAATAAATCAGTCATCATGGTGGTAGTTGATCTCCTTTCCAATTATGCTCATTTCTAGCCTCTTCAACACCCATTTACAACATCCACAGTGGCTCAAATTTTCATGGATCAGGTCTTCAAGCTTCATGGCATGCCACATTCTATTGTTTATGATCGCGACCCAACTTTCACCAACAATTTTTTGCAAGAACTATTCAAGCTACAAGGCATCCAATTGCATCTCAGAACAACTTATCATCCCCAGACGGATGGTCAAACTGAAGTTGTCAAAAAGTGTTTGGAAACATATTTGAGGTTTTTTGCATCAGAAAAGAAAATCTAGTGGGCTCAATAGTTACCCCTAGCTAAATGGTGGTACAACACTTCATACCATAAAACTACCCACATGACTCCTTTTGAAGCGGTATATGGACAAACACCACTGTTAGTTCTATTATATTTACAAGCTGCCTCGAAGGTCCAGGTCGTTGATGAAACGCTTATAGTTCAAGAGGCTATTCTCGGTACCGTCAAAGAGAATTTGATCATGGCCTAGAATCGCATGAAGAAACAAGAAGATCAAGGTCGCTCTGAATGTCATTTTGTAGAAGGGGATCAAGTGTTTCTTTGACTGCAACCTTACAAGCAAACTTCCCTCAAGGCCAACCATTGTTAGAAGCTGGCACCCAAATTTTATGGTCCTTATACAGTTCTCAAGTGTGTGGGACAGGTGGCCTATTGGTTAGATTTTCCCATTCAATCTAAGATACATCCTGTTTTTCATGTTTCATGCTTAAAGAAGGTGATTGGAACTAAGTGCCAAACTCAAACCAATCTTCCCACATTGGACGAAGAAGGCTCCATTTGGCTACAACCACAAGCAGTTTTGGAACAATGTGAGCATCGCTTGCGTTAGTGAACCAACAAGGAAGTGTTAGTCCAGTGGAAAGATACAACTCTAGTAGATGCCACTTGGGAACCAACTACCATTCTGCAACAATTTCCACATATCAAGCCTTGAGGACAAGGCTATTTTTAAGAGGGAGGACATGTTAGGGACCTAACCCCTCACATAGGTAGAACAATGTATTCCAATGTAGTAAAGGTCAATTCTAATAAGGCCTTGAAATAAATTAGAATAAGTCAAATGTAAGAAGACCTAATAGAAGCTTCCTCCTCTAGAAGGATCTTCCTCTAGATGGTTTCTATTGATAGCAATATTTAGTATAAATAGGAGTCTAGTGTATGAGAACCCTAGCTTGGATATTATTGTAATAGAGCTCTACTCGACTGGAGGTTTCCCCCTCAAAGAGGCCCATGAACATTGCTCTCAGAATCAAAGTTCTCTTTCTAGTGTTATTTTGATATTATTTTAGTGTTATTGTGGTGTTGTTCTAGTTATATTGTTGTTTGTCTTCCATTTCTAGCATTTTATTTTTGTTCTGCATATGTTTTATATTTGGAATATTATACATAGGATTGTTTCAGTTGTGCTTGGACCCCATTCCCTAATGGAGGGGTGTGGCGGGTCTTTCCTCCCCTATAACTATCTCCAGGGGGGTCTAGTGAGGGAAAGTGCCCTCGAAGTGAAATATTGGGAAAATTTTCCTTGTAAAATATTGTAATTTCGTAGTCAATCTGGATTGTTCATTATAAGGTCGTATATCTGACAGTAGAAGTTATTTTTATGGTTTTTTTCCCTAGAAGGAAAACCTCTCTTATGAGGGAATTGTATTACAACTGTGTATTATCGCGGATGTTGTATTCTGAGAGAGCAGACTCTTAGAGAAGGAAGATAAAGTTGCAGTGGTTGAGTTGTATGTTGTATCCCTTCATTTTGTTGGATAAGAAAAAGGAAGGACCTGAGAATTTATCTGGTGAACATAGCCCACACTTGGTGAATCATGTATATTTGTGTGTCTATTGTATTGTGTATCTTCTGTGTTTTATTTCCGTATTTGTTTTATTTTATTGCTCCGTGATCCTGTTTTTTTAACACTTTGGAGGTATGTCTCTTTTCAATTTACATTCCTGTATATTATTTATTTCAAATCCCATTATTCTCACCAATGCAGATAGACTCATTACAATTCATTTTTATGTTGGTAGATGGAACTTCAAGAAGAAAAAAAAAATTGAGAAAATCAACCAAACATTTATCAAAATAACTCGAGGGCATGGAAGTACCTCGATCACTAACAACAGTTGCAGTGAATAATGATGACCAATATATTTGCATATCAATCCAAGCTGCAATTGTAGTTTTTTGAAATAATTGTCTGTGAAAATCAGACTTTTTTGTTTAATGTAATGGACATAGTGTCCCAATTGAAAGACAAGGGATTACCGATAAGTGTCCCATTTTGTATGACAAAGATCCTCTTATCCATATAATAAAATATGTTTTAATTTATTCTATTGCATTATCCAATGTCGTTGTGAAATGTTACATCGCTGATTAAATATATGGATGACTAAATATTATAATGAAGAGATGAAAAATATGGTGATATAAAAAATCAATCCAAACATCATATCCAAATTCACTAATCCAAATATAAGATATATGTAATTTTTTTGATAAATAATGGAATTAAAAAATAACAATAATTTCATTATTATAGGTCGATGTTTCTCGGTGTATTTTAATTATTAATGTCATCAACACGTTTAATATTAAAACTCACCGGTATGTTTCATATGAAATTCTTACCGATGCTTTTATGTAATCAATTAGAATTGGTTTCGATATTAATTTAATACCAAAAAATTATATTAAAATTTTTCCCATCGATGCGTTAATCTTATACGAAGCACCGATGCATATGTGTTATTGATATGCATTCGCACTATTGTGTTATTGATAAGCATCGGGGCTTATTTGTTACGGAAAATCACCGTTTCTTTTGATTTTTAATGCACTGGGGCATTTTTTCCTGTAACGCATCGGTGTATATTATTTTATACAACATTAGTGCCTTCTTATTAATAATTCACTAGTGCATTCTATGCATAAATCCTCGATGTTTAATCATTTTTAACTCTCTCGATGCATTTTGATGTTAAATCCTCAGTCCTTATAAGACAAATTCCCCGGTGCTTAAATATTTTACTACCTCGGTGATTTCATATTTTACTTACCTGGTTCTTAACATTAAGTTTACAACACCAATGCTATATGTTTTTGTACGCACCGGTGCTTGTTCCTTATATAAACACACAAATTTGTAAACATCCACTAACACCTCAAGTCACCCAGATTTATCAGTTATAATCAACTTCCATTATAATATCAACAAAAACATCCGCTATCGATAACAAATGTTGTAGCAGAGGTTTTTTTGACAAATTTTTCCAATTTTGTAACACTAGAAACCTCCTCTATAACCTCCGCTAAAAAGTAATTTCCTTGTAGTGATACAAGTAGTCAAGACCTCTTTTTCATATAGGAAACCCCCTAAAAAATATGTGGAGACACTCTCCCAAGCATGAGAAGGAACAACGAGTGGTGTGTATAGCCCCAATTTTATATTAGTGGGCTTACAAGTAGAGCACATCACACACCCCTTTACATAATTGCTTACAATTTATTTCATTTGAGGCCAATAAAAAAACCTCTACATATGAGCCATAGTTTTCCCTACCCCAAATTCCAAGATACAAGAGAAGTATGAGCTTCTTGAATTACATGGACTCTTTCACTTGTAGGAATACATAGTTTTCCAAAATGGTAGAGTAACTTTCCCTATAAATGATAGTTATCCACTTGCGAACCGTGGGTTAGCCTCTCATATAAATATTTAAAATATTCATCAGTAGAATATTTTTCAACATAGATATCATGAGATAACAAAGCATTTTTTAAAACAATAGATGCATAAATAGGAGGTCCAAAAATTATATCCACAATTTTGTTGTTTATGCCCTTCTTGTATCTAATAACTAGATGGAACTCTTGTAAGAATCCCAACCACCTATAGTGCAATGACAACTGAATTTTTATCTATGACTAGAGGTACTATAAGGGTTATTGATCAATGTGTATGATTTTTTCCTTCCCCATCAAGTAGTGTTTCCATTTCTTCACACTTTGTACCAATGCATAAATCTCTTTGTCATATGTAGGATAATAAAAAACTACCTTACAAAAAGTTTCAAAATGAAAAAAAATGGGTTTAGGTTGTTGCACCAGGGACGCTCCCATGAAATATGAATTGGAATCCGTCTCAATTTCATAAGATTTTTGTAGGTCAGGTAGAGTCAGTACTGGTGCGATACTAAATTTTTTCCTTCCAAGTGTCAAATTCTTTTTATTGTCTTCCTCCCCATTGAAAGACCTGCTTCACACTAGTTAAATAATGAAAAGGAGATGAAATATAGGAGAACTTACAAATGAAATTTCTTTGGTACTGATCTTTCCCTAAAAATATCCTAACCTCTGTAACCGATGTTTTCTTAGGCCAATTTACAATGGATTCAACTTTGTACGGATCTATATTTAGTTGACCACCTCCTACAATATGACCCAAGTAAACTAATAAGGTTTTTCCAAATTCACACTTTGACAATTTTACATACAACTTTTATTTTTTAATGACATCCAATACTTTCTTTATATGCATTATATGTTCATCCCAAGTTCTACTGAATACATGATTGTCATCTAAATATAAAATCACAAATTCATCTATGGCAGGCCTGAAGACATCATCCATAACACGCATGGATGTCATTGGGGCATTACAAATCCCAAATGGAATTACTATCCATTCAAATAAACCTTATTTTTGTTTTATGGTAGTCTTTCACACCTCACCTTCTACAATTCTAACCTGGTGGTAGTCGCTCCTCAAATCCAACTTAGTGAAGTACACTGCATTCTCAATTAATCCAACAAGTCATCTATATGAGGAAACGGGTAATGGTTTATCACTATTATTTTGTTGAGTGCGGAAAAATCCACACACATACTCCATGTGCCATGTTTATTTTTCACTGGTACTATTGGAGAGCCACAAGGAGAAGAGATTGGTATGAATACCCCTCTTTCAATAAAGTCCTACACCTACCTTTTTATCTCCTCATTTTCAACCACAAACATCATGTACATGCCAATGTTTGGTAAGGGAACATCTTGGTGCAATTGTATTTCATGTTGGATATCCCTCTTGCAAGGAAATCCTTTTGGTTCTTGAAAAAAATCATCATAGTTATAAATAACATCAATCATTTCATCTTTATCAGAAGGGTCACAATCATCGAAATAATTATATTTATCCAGATCGTTTACTTTCAAAACTATGAGTAGAAATTTATTGTTAGTGTTGATGAGTCTCTTCATCTGTCTAACACTTAACATGGTTGAATTAACTTTCATACTATGATCTCTAACAATGTTTTCCACTCCATATTTATGAAATGGTATTTGTTCTCATACCTGAAGAAGACTGCATTTCTATCATAAATTTATCGACTTCCCATAACTATGGCACATATATCCAGCAGAACAACATCCAAATCAACCTCATCTATCAACTTTGAAGCAATGGAAAATCTAACTCTACACTGCCTGGTGACATTTAGTTTTTCATTGTCTCGCAACCAACCAAGAGGGTAAGGTTTAGGATGAGGCTTTGTTTCTCAGCCCAAACTTTTTAACAATGGTTATTTAGCTTAAGTTAACTTGGGAACCAAGAACAAATAGAGTATCTATTTTTTTGTGTTTAGATTCAACTATTATATGAAATAATTCACTTCTTATTCTCTCATTATCATGAGAGGTATCTATAGAACTTGAAATAGCATGAAAGAAATTTTTACCTTGTACTCCAAAAACTGCAATCCTCATTTCATCAAATGAATCAGAACCAAGGTCTTGTTGCACTGTAGCCACAATTTTTGGATTCCGTTTGCCACCAAATTTATTTGGTCTTAACTCTAGATGTTGGTTTCCAACAATGCTCATCATAATGTCCATCTTTTTTTCAATGAGTGCAAGAGAATTTTCCTTCCTCTTTCTTTGTTTTGCATGTCTTTTTCCCCTTTCCTTTTCCTTTGAACTTGTTGTCTTGGAACTTGGAAGGATTCTTTCAATGATCTTCTTGTAAATTCTATCCCCTACTTTCAAGGTGATTTTCTTGCACACACACATAATCTAGATTAGTGGGGTTAAACAACAACAATGTGTGACAAATGTAACTATGAAGTGCACCGATATATTTCATCAAAATCTACTGAGAGTCTAAAGGAACATTCATTGCAAGTGCCTTTTTTCTAAACTCTTCTGTGAAATTCTAAACATTTTGACCTTTACCCTATCTCAACATTTTCCATTCCATCATGGATTTTTGTACACGACCCAATGGATAGAATTTATTTTTCAATGCAAAAGTAAATTTAGACCATGAAGAAAGGAGTTTACCATTATGCTTGCTACCTTTCTAAAGTTTACTCTCCCACCATACAAGGGATGTGCCTTCTAGCCGAAGAGAATACAAATGCATATTCACCTCTTCCTCTTTGGTCTACTGTACACAGTAGTAAACCTCAATTTATCTAATCCAATTTTTTAACTTATCTACATTATCTTCTCCATTAAACATGGGAAAATTAAATTTGACATCTAATTTCAATAATGGATTTTTTTAAGGATACTGATGAAAATTAGAATGATGATAATGAGAGGAAGAAGAAGATATTGAAGTTTAAGATGGAGATGGAGGCTCAACAGGGTCTCCACCAATTCCTTATTCCTCTGCAACAACATCCTCTGCTTTATCTTTCTTATTCTTTTCCTTCTTTTCCACTCTCTTTTCATAATCTGCAAACAATTTTTCTATCATTTTTGAAATTATGTAGAAATCCTTTTGAAATGTGTTCTCATACTCTATACGAAGTTCTTCATCTCCCATTTTCCTTCTTTGAGTTGCACATCCAATCTCTAAATTGAAATTCTCAAGTTTTACTTCACTCGCAATTCAAGTCAAAGAACAGTACTCTGATACCAACATGATCTGAGATCTTTTATTTGATTACCATTACATGAATTGCATTAAAGAGAATAAAAAAAGCTTATGTGAAACATAAATATGAAGAAGAGATGATAAACAAGTTAATAACACAAATCTTGATAATGAATTTCATCTCAAGAATGGTCTATGTCCCCGGGCCCACCTCGAAGTTCAGAGGCCTTTATATTATCTCAACAAAAGTTGGCATAAATGCATGGTTATACCTCAAAACTATAAATTCCCTTAANAGGCCCCTCCTAGGTTCTTCGCCTCCTAATGTGTGCCTTTGTATTTCATATCACCCTTCAATAAATTCCTTCCTACACAGAAATTTGGGTTGTACAACTAGGCATGATATTCCCCTAGTGGAACTCTTATTGACGCTTAAATAATTTTTGTGGGGGTGAAGTTAACAAGACCCCTCCCTTGTAATATTGGTAACATCATTGGTTAATTTGGGGAATCCCTAGGGCCAAACATGTTGGCCTCCCCTTCTTAGGTTGATGGTTCAATACATACCATATATTATAATATGTGGTCTTAAATGGTGCAATGCATACCATATATTATAATATATCATCATAATCGAGCGATATATTTTGGTATATGTTTTAACATATGGTTTTAATTAACCATAACAACCCATATTTAAGCTATAACTAATCCTCTTTAATCCTAATTTAAACCATAATTTTTTCATTAACCATGATTAGCAGTCATTGACCGATATTCATGGGAACCATACTTGCAAGCTTTGTGGATGGTGACACATGGTGTGCTCTAGTGGTACCACCTATCGTCCTTTGGTGGTGCGACATGACACTCATATATTAGTCCATGTGTTTTCCAAAAATGCCAAATATGCATGATACATGGAAGGCCATGGTGCTTCCACGTCAGCACTATATAGACTTCCACTTCACCTGTTGACTTTTTCCCACTCTGACCAAAACTTTGATAAGCCATAACTTTATCATAAGGACTTCATTTGAGGTTCCATTTGCACCGTTGGAAATATCTTGATGAGATCTTCGACTTGGTGACAATTTTTGTAATATTTGAGGAATTTGAATTTTATCCTTTTAGATCCTCTTGGATCAACTTTGATTGAGGAAATTTTCACAATGTTTTAAAGGTATCAATGGGTAGAAAAACAACAGGTGGTTGGATGCTATGATTGAATTTTTTTAATCCAAATAATGTTTATTGATGAATTAAAATGGATCTTGAAGCTTCCTGACCCCAAATATCCAACCTAGGACATGTCACTAAAATGGACCCTATGAGACAATTCTTCCAATGTTTCCACCCAAAAAGTAAAAACATACATGAAAAATTATATAATTATCCATTCCAAATGATATTGAATAAATATTTTTTTGTATGATTAATCACTTTTGTTGTAACCCTTGAGATATTGTTGTCTAGGAAACTATGCCAAGGCATCTATGAAATCCTCACATATCAAAACTGTTTATTTTAATGTTATTGTTTTAAAAATAAATTTCAATTTATGGAAATTTGGATTTGAAATTGTGAAGGCGTGCAATTATTATTTTTATGACTGTTGGGAAAGAGTTTGACTTGCCAACTATCCTTTTTTTATGGACACGTGTATGAGACATATATTTTAATAAATTAAGTGTTGGAAAACAAGAAGAAAAACCAGGTTAAAAGTAGTTGACTATGACTCCATGAGTGGGGAACATGTTTGAGTTAACTTACAGCTGATTTTTACAAGTGTAATAAGTTGAGTTATGTCACTTTCATCCCCTAAAAATTAGGGATTTGTAAAGTTGTGAATTTACCAAGGAGGGAAATAGATGGAAAGTCCTAGGAAATGAAAAAGGAAATATATAAAACATATGTGGGAGGCATGACATTGCTTAGTATGTTGTGGAGGTGGATATTTGTTGTGTGAGCACTTATGTGTTAGGAAAATTATTATTTTTGGAACTGTACAAAGGTTCTGTGGTTAAGGAGTGAAGTTGATTTTTCCCTTATGGAGTCATGGTCATGCTAGGGGTGATCAGGAAAAGTAATTTTGGTTGTCTTGTATGTACAGTTGGGTGGAACATGGTTGTTCCATTTTTTTTCCAGCATCACAGTTACAAATAAGTGTTTTTCATATATGTTTTCCATTGATGTTAGAAAATTGGTCAATGGAGTTTATGGATTTTATGTAACTACAAAATTTGTGTACACTATAGAATTGAACCCATATAGATGCATTCTATTATTCATACAAGGATTAATGATTGCATGTAGCTATATAATAATTTTTTTCTACAAGATTGGATTGGTATGTGTGTGTGTGTGTGTGTTACCAAAGTAAAATAATCACTTTATGACTCATCGATCTCTCAACATGGAAGTATCCATTCTAGTATATAACATGAGAAAAGGGGATATTTAAACAATTCTACATAGAAACATAAATTTTTATTTATGGAAATTACCATATACAACAATATAATTATTAAATATTATACAACCATAGAATATTTGAGTATCTATGCATTGAAAGAAGAAATTAATACTATGGAAATTCTACATGAATGGGTGAATTCGGGATTCTCTATCATTATTTATGTAAAATAAAAATAGACAAAGTAGGTCATGAGGAACACCAGAAAACAAAAACACCAGAAAACAAAAAGAGAACTACATAATTAAACAAATCAAAAAACAAAATTGTACAATAATACTTTTCTCAGCATTAAGCAATATAAAATACAATAAGAGCAAAGAACTCGTTATTTGAATAGATGTAGATACTATAAATATAGTGAGAAACGTTCTAGTCTATATATAATATAGTAACATATTTAAACAACCAGTTCATATATGACTAATGATGATTAAATACAAATCCCTCTATTGAGGAGATTTCTTTCCAAGCGACATAATAGATGATATTAAATTTCAATTAAATTTATGTCCATATTTTTGAAACTCAAGTACCTTTCTCGGGTTAGTTTTGATTCTTCGTAATAGTGAATTTGTTCCAACTTGCATTATATGGATAATTTTTTAGTACAAAAATTATATTCAGAATCCTTATATAATAGATAAGTTAGAAAATGCATCGCATTACTTATCTGGAGATTAGTAGCAATCCTGATTCCTATAACATCCCTTCCTGTGGAAAGGATAATCAGAAATTACTTGAGAAATGTTAATGTGTGAGGGGAAAAAAGGGGGGGTATTATTAATTCTTCCTTTAAAAAATATTGGTACTTGTGTCTTCCTGGGTAAGATGAACGGATTTGAAGTACCACCAACATGTTGAAGAAAGAAATTTTACACGTTATGATGGATTCCCTTAGAAAAATAAAGGGATCTAGCAATTAGATTTGTAGATGAATAAGTATGAATTGAAGGAGACAAGTGAACAAAAGAAAAATGAACCTGGAGTTCCTTCTTTTCATTCAGATTATCAACTTCCTGGGGTCGTAACTTTTGCATACGATCATTGTTTTAGGTGCAAGATAGCCCGTTGGAAAGGTATATACGAGGACTACAAATGTTACCATGATATTCTAAATTAGTTTATAATTTGACTGTGGTGATCCATAAAAACGTTGTTTAGTGCATCAAAATGGCCTTGGAAGATAGGGAGCCGAAAACTAGGAAAAAATTGTTGAATTGAAAAACTGCCAAAATGAGCCAGCTGGAATAAGTGGGAGGACAACGACATACATCTGGATCAATCCTCCCCCATTAGGAAGAAATGGTGTCCATTGTGTTGAGTTCTCCCATTATATGAGGAAATTTCTGCTGAATTTGGTCCCGGGTGAGCTACTTGCCTTGGTGTAGGAGCTGCCCTGCTTTGACAACTCGATAAAGCTAGATCCTTTGCTAGTGAGTACCCTTGACCTGTTTGTACACAATATGATCATTGGATTCCTGTTGTATGTAGTCAGGGTTGAGCTATGTTGGTGTGAGTTGTTCTTCTATCTCTGAGGTGTCCAATAATGGTGGGAAATAAGGTCAAGGGAGATCCACATTGAACACTGAGTGCAGGCCAAGGAAAGGAGGAATGTTGAGCTCAAAATCATTATCACCCAAAACCTTGGTGATGGCGTAAGGCTCATAACGGAGTGGTCGAATATTTTGATGGGGTCTGGTAAGGTGTTCTTTCTACAAATGTAACCAAAATTGTTCGCCCACCTGAAACCTATATGGCATCCGATGTTGATCATGGTTTTTTTTGTACTTGTCATTGGACTTCTCTAAGATATACTGAACCTGTTGGTGGATGTGTTGGATATTCTCAATGAACTAGGTGACTTTGTCATCTTTCTTTGGAGCAGGAGATGAGTTGGTCGAGGTGACGGCAAGGGATAGTGAAACATCTATGAGACCCAATGGTTGGAATCCCAACCCCACCTGAAAGGGGATCTGGCCAGTTGAGCTAAGCAAGGCTCGGTTGTATCTATGTTGGACATAGGAAAGACTCTCATCCCATGTGAGAGGGTGCTTGGAATTATACATGTGAAATATATGCACAATCATTCAAATTACGACCTCGGTTTGGCCATTTGTCTAGGGTGTGAAGGTTGTGGATTTGTTGAGCTTGATGCCTAGCAGTGACCAGAGCATTGACTAGAATGTGTTGCAAAATGGACTATCTTGATCTGAGATAACAGTTTTTGGGATTCCAAAATGTACCCAGACTCATTCAAAGAAGAGCTTGGTAGTGTCCTCTGGTGTGATGCTCTTTTTGCAATCGTCATCTTAGAAAAGCAATCAAAAACCACAAAAGCACAATCATTTCCCCGCTTGGTGGATGGGATGCCTGATATGTAGTCCATGGAGATGGATTCCCATGACCTGTCAGGAGTAGGAAGAGGGGTGTACATGCCCTTTTTATTAGTGGTCAGTTTGGAAATAACACAAGCAATGAAGGACCTGACATACTTGTTGACCTCTTGTCAAAGTTTCAGCCAATACAAATGTTTCAGCAACATTGTCATTGTCTTTTCCATGACGAAGTGTCCTGCCACCTGACTCTGGTGCGCTTCCCAGATCATATTCATTTTCTCGCTTGATGGAACATAGATATGGACCATAAAAGTAGTTGTGATAAAAATGTTATCTTATGGGTCATTGTATTTTTGGAATTACATTCAGTGGAAAATAGGGTTTGTGGCTAGTCCGGGTAAAACATGTGTTTCGGGTAAAAACGCCATAAATTCTTCATAACATACCCAAATTGAGTAAGACCAAATGTATTTGTTATAGTATAGTCTGTAGTACTTGGTGTACCATTTTCAAATCCATACAACAAATATTGTGTGCAGGGAACGCTCTACAGTTTCACTCTTTAGAATAAGACATAATTCAACAAGGTTTACCATTTTTCCTATAACTCCTTTTCTCAGAGGTCCCAAGTAGTGAAACTTGGAAGAATTGCATAAAATATATTGAATAAAATTGTGTACTATTTTCGTATCTTTATTCATTACAGGTACATAGCTATGATTATTTCAAGTTAGGGTTGTTGACTAATCCAAAATTAGTCATGTGAGACTAAAGTAAAGTTTGATGAAAATTCCGGTCTTATGTTGTTCAAGTTAAGGAAGGTTCACAGGTATGTGATCATATACACTTGGTCTATTACAGAGTTACAAATCAGATTTGGATGATGAAATTGATGATGGATTTTGGTTGAGGTACATGTTGGGTACATGGTTGAGACAAGTAGTTGATGAGTTGGCACATACATGAGGTGTATAGTTGATGATGTTGGTACATCTTGATGAGTCATAGTTTATGTGTATTTGATGCATGATTGGTATATATTTGGTGTATGGTTGATGCAATCGTTTATGGTACAGGTTGAGGTACAAGTTGGTGCATGGTTGATTGACTTGTTTATGGTACAAGTTGATTACAGGTTGTTTGGTACATGCTGTTACCGATTGTTTTGTGTAGGTTGATTGGCACAGGTTTACATTAGTATATCTCACAATGATATTGTGACAATGGTTCCATCATTCTACTTCTATGATAGGGTGGTTGGAGGGGGAAGGAAAGATGGTTGTAGCAACCTTCCGGTTGTAGTCGGAGAACACAGGGGGTTGTAGCCTCCTTCTAGTTGTAGCCAGAGAATTAGGGAGTTTGAGCTTCCCTTGGGTTGTGGCATGAGAAACTAGGGGGTTATAGCCTCCTTCCAGTTGCAAATGGAAAACAAAGAAAGTTGGTTCTTCCACTGAATGTAATTCTTAAAGAAATATAAGAAAAAGAATTATGTGGTTTTGTCCCTTTTTGGGTTTCCACGTAAAACGTTCGTGTACTGTGTATTTGTATGATTGCTCATTTTTTCATTGTTTATTTACTCTGGAACTATTGGATGATAATTCTACATTGATATACCACTTGCATTTTATGGTTAAAAAGGATTAGATTTCTCTATTACTGATTCACCCCCCTTGTCAGTAATCCAACAGCTACAACATCTATTTTCAATCAATTTATTTTAACTTTGAATTTCTCTGTCATGAGATAAGGTATTTATATTGTCTTACCTTAAGAAATAGATTTAATTTATAATTTATCAATATCACAACTTGAAGGAAACATTTCAATGTTTTAGACAACTTTATGTTTTAGATCATTTTAAAAGAAGAATTTAAGAGAAAGAACTGAACATATAGGTTTGACCTATATGTTAGCCTATGGCTTACCTTTACCAATCACTAAGTCTAAATTGTCACCTATATTTGTATTATTCATTTAGGATATTAGTAATATATCCTCAAGTGATGACTAATGAGTTAGTTAAGATTTCCTAGCCTAATCATCATGCATGATTTTAGGATCTAGAGAAAATCTCTCTATGAGGTGGCATCACCCATTGTACTATAAATATGTAACATTGGAGTGAATAAGCATGTGTTAGCTATTATGCCTTTTCCGCCATGTTGTTGTTCTTATCTCTAATTTATTGTGTTTAATTTCTTCAATTGGTATCAAAGCTTGGACAGGCCTAGATCTCTCACGAGAGGGCTTGGATCATGAGAAAGAGAATGATTTGTGTAGATCTGCGTGGATTTGATTAGCAGATTCGTGACCTGGAGAGGAACACCAGCATGGAGAGATCGCTCGCTCAGATTGTTGCGTGAAGAGGCTGCGATCACTAGAGAATAAGACCAATCTGGTAAAGCCCAAGGTAATCTGAGAACAATGCATTTATAAATTGTGTGTATTGGCGTCCTTGTAACTGAAGCTTCTGAATCGATGGGGTACTTTATTTTTAATCTTTTTGGGCTTCAATTTGATTTTGATATCTAATCAAATTCTGGTTGGGATACAATCAAAGACGATGCAAAGGAAGTAATCTATGAAACGATCTGTCCACTTCTGTTTCATCTGCTCTCTTTAATTGGTAGTGATCCGTCTAACTGAGCAATTAAATGTCTTGTGTGTCCCCAAAATTCATCTCTAAAGAGCGATCCCAACGATCCAATGTTTTTAATGTGTAGTGATTCCAACGATCAACACTGGGATCTCGTATGTTTTGTAACCCCTACAATGGTATTGAAATCTTAACTAGAGCAGTGTACCATTCCATTGGATCAGCGAAACGATTGAAAGGAGAAACGTATTCCAGCGAGGTCGCAACAACTCAGATCTGATTTTGTGCTAGGGTTTGGTTGATTATTCTTTGTTGATGCTTCTGTAGAATAAAAAGATTGCCAGAATCCCCACTTGTTGATATCTTCAACATTTTTCCACACAGAAATATGCCATCGATCTAGTATCCCAGGCGATCTAATATCCCATGTGATTCTTTTGTGGGATTCAACCTGAATTTCGTTCAAGAACAAAATGCCATATAATGCATACAGGTGGTCACAAGTCTATATACAGAGTAAGCATTGAAGCTTGAGAAAAGTAAGAGTATCGTGGGCATTGGATCGTTGTGATGATATTGATAAAGGTTGAGTCCAGACTGTGTTGAAGCCTTGAAAGGTTGAATTACCTGCATCATTAGTGAATAGTAACATTTGTTGGACTGAACGATTTGACATATCGATAAAATTTATGGTCTCTGGCATCCAGAACTGAGTTACCTCTATGACATTTGGTTGTGGCATCAAATCTATCTTTGAAGGTATGCACCCAGGTTTAGATTAGATAATTGAGAGTACAATTTGTGCATTCAAATTATAAGATTTTTGGTCTACTGTGTTGGACCGAGGAAAATCCACAGTTCACAAATAAAGTTATTTTGTTTGAACAGTTAGTGTGAACGCATTTAGAGTCTGGAAGAATCCTGTAATACAAAGAATGGAATGAGTTAAGTATGAACATGTTTAGGAATCATAATACAAAAATGTTGACCAGTGTTCAATTCTTGCAAAGAAAAATAAAAATAAATCATAGCATAGCATAGCATAGCAGTGGTGCGGTTATGAAAAGCCAAGAATTTGTAGACAAGAAGATGGTGTGATTGAAAAGATTTGAACACATGCATGCAAACTGCAGATCTCCACATGCCTCCAATGATTGTGTGCATCAGCGTGTATTTAAAAAAAAAAAATATTATATGCCAAAAATTAAATCAATTTTTTATTGGCATTGGGAATTATCAGGAAAAGACAAAGTGTTTTTTAAATGTACATTTAAAGGGGCAACTAGAAGTTCATTGTATCAAGAATAATAAAAGTTCAATTTTTTTTGGTGTTGAAGTGTCTTAGATCCGCCTGAAATTGAATAAGGGGATCTTAGATACACTTTGTGTTGTGTGCGATGGATTCTTCTTAATGTTGTTGTTTTGTGTCTAGTTTTGGTACTTAAAACACAAATTGTATAAAACAATCATACACACACTAAACCACAAGGACATTTAATGTAATTCAAGCCCATGTGAGCATTGCGAGTGAAGCACATACATTCAAGAACAATCAAAGCTCTCAATTAAGAAGCAACGAAGATATTAAATTGGCAATCACATCAACATTGGACACATCAAGTTCATAATCAAGGACTCAAAGCATCATCAATTTGAAGATCATTTAAATCCACATTCATTGTAAACTTGCAATATTTTTCTTTGTAAGTGTGAAATCAAAATCAAGTTGAATTGCAGTGTAATTTTCAGGTGCATTCTTGGCTGAGCCCGACACAAAAGAGTCATTA
>JASDQU010245270.1:25804-43652 GCA_032191745.1 Picea mariana | reverse complement strand
CCTTTAGAACTCATGAGGGTCACTATGAGTTTTTGGTCATGCCCTTTGGCTTGTGTAATGCCCCCTCCACCTTCCAAAGCCTCATGAATCATGTCTTTCACCCTTTTCTCCATCATTTTGTCTTAGTTTTCTTTGATGATATCCTAATCTATAGAAAAACCTGGACAAACCATCTTGCTCATGTGGACCGATTTCTCCATCTACTCTCTCAACACCAACTTTTCCTGACACAATCTAAATGTTCTTTTGGTGCCTTAGAAGTAGAGTACTTGGGCTGTCTTGTTGGCAAGAACGACATCAAGGTGGATCCTAAAAATATTGAAGCTATGCAATATTGGAATCACCGAAAAACTCTCAAAATCTTGCGAGGATTTCTGGGCTTAACAGGTTATTATCGCAAGTTTGTTAAGAGTTATGGAAATATTGCAGCACCTCTCACTGTAGTCATTAAAAAGAATTCCGTCAATTGGACTCCAATAGCTGCTCAAGATTTTCAAACCTTGAAGATGGCCATGTGCACCACTCTAGTCCTAGCCCTTCTTGATTTCACAAAGATATTTTTCCTAGAATGCTATGCTTCAGGGAAAGGTATTGGCGTTGTCCTTATGCAATAAGTTTGGCCTTTGGCATTTACCCAAAAACAATTGTCTGAACGAAATTTGGGAAAATCAATCTATGAAAAGGAAATGTTGGCTATTTTGCATGTCGTTGATTTGTGGTGCCCTTATCTATTGGTGAAATGCTTCCAAATTAAAACAGATCATAAAAGCCTTAAGTATTTTCTGGAACAACGCATTTCCTCCGCAAAGAAACAAAAATGGGTGACTATTCTCTTTGGATATTATTATGAGATTATTTACAAGAAAGGAAAAGACAATGTGGTTGCGGATGAACTTTCTTGAAAATATGAAGACGAAGGCTCCCTTTTTTCTCTCTCCTTCATTGTACTAGATTGGCTCCAAGCCATTCGCCAGGAATGGATACATGATCCCAAAATTTCACATCTTATACAACAATTCCAGTCCAATTCTCTAGTTTCTCGAGGGTACTCTTGGCTCCATGATGAGCTTCGATACAAAGGCCGTTTGTATTTAAGTAAGCAGTCAAAACTTAAATCCAAGGTGCTTTCTGAGCTTCATCCTACACCCACAGCTGGGCACTCTAGGTTTACCAAAACCTATGAAAGGGTCAAACATTCTTTTTTTCTGGGATGGTATGAAACAAGAGATTCAAAATTTTGTGGACGAATATGATGTGTTTCAATGCAACAAGGGAGAAACAGTCAAATATCTTGGCACACTACAACCGCTTCTGATTCCACCTGCTATTTGGAGGGATATATCTATGGATTTTATTACAGGCTTACCTAAATCGAGAAATAAATCAGTCATCATGGTGGTAGTTGATCTCCTTTCCAAGTATGCTCATTTCTGGGCTCTTCAACACCCATTTACAGCATCCACAGTGGCTCAAATTTTCATGGATTAGGTCTTCAGGCTTCATGGCATGCCACATTCTATTGTTTATGATCACGACCCAACTTTCACCAATAATTTTTTGCAAGAACTATTCATGCTACAAGGCACCCAATTGCATCTCAACACAACTTATCATCCCCAGACGGATGGTCAAATTGAAGTTGTCAAAAAGTGTTTGGAAACATATTTGAGGTTTTCTACATCAGAAAAGAAAAACCAGTGGGCTCAATAGTTACCCCTAGCTGAATGGTGGTACAACACTTCATACCATACAACTACCCACATGACTCCTTTTGAAGCGGTATATGGACAAACACCACTGTCAGTTCTCATATATTTACAAGGTGCCTCAAAGGTCCAGGTCATTGACCAAACTCTTATAGTTCGAGAGGCTATTCTCGGTACCCTCAAAGAGAATTTGGTCATGGCCTAGAATCACATGAAGAAATAAGTAGATCAAGGTCGCTCTGAATGTCATTTTGTAAAAGGGGATCAAGTGTTTCTTTGACTGCAACCTTACAAGCAAACTTCCCTCAAGGCCAACCATTTTTAGAAGCTGGCACCCAAATTTTATGGTCCTTATACAGTTCTCAAGTTTTTGGGATAGGTGGCCTATCAATTAGAATTTCCCATTCAATCTAATATACATCCTGTTTTTCATGTTTCATGCTTAAAGAAGGTGATTGGAACTAAGTGCCAAACTCAAACCAATCTTCCCAAGTTGGACGAAGAAGGCTCCATTTGGCTACAACCACAAGCAGTTTTGGAACAGCGTGAGCATCGCCTGCGTTAGTGAACCATCAAGGAAGTGTTAGTCCAGTGGAAAGATACAACTCTAGTAGATGCCACTTGGGAACCAACTACCATTCTGCAACAATTTCCACATATCAAGCCTTGAGGACAAGGCTATTTTTAAGAGGGAGGACATGTTAGGGACCTAACCCCTCACATAGGTAGAACAATGTATTCCAATGTAATAAAGATCAATACTAATAAGGCCTTGAAATAAATTAGAATAAGTCAAATGTAAGAAGACCTAATAGAAGCTTCCTCCTCTAGAAGGATCTTCCTCTAGATGGTTCTATTGATAGCAATATTTAGTATAAATAGGAGTCTAGTGTATGAGAACCCTAGCTTGGATATTATTGTAATAGAGCTCTGCTCGACTAGAGGTTTCCCCCTCAAAGAGGCCCATGAACATTGCTCTCAGAATCAAAGTGCTCTTTCTGGTGTTATTTTTCTATTATTTTAGTTTTATTGTGGTGTTGTTCTAGTTATATTGTTGTTTATCTTCCATTTCTAGCATTTTATTTTTGTTCTGCATATGTTTTATATCTGGAATATTACACATAGGCTTGTTTCAGTTGTGCTTGGACCCCATTCCCTAACGGAGGGGTGTGGCGGGGCTTTCCTCCCCTATAACTATCGCCAGGGGGGTCTAGTGGGGGAAAGTGCCCTCGAAGTGAAATATTGGGAAAAATTTCCTTGTAAAATATTGTAATTTCGTAGTCAATATGGATTGTTCATTATAAGGTCGTAGATCTGACTGTAGAAGTTATTTTTATGGTTTTTTTCCCTAGAAGGAAAACCTCTCTTATGAGGGAATTGTATTACAACTGTGTATTATCGCAAATGTTGTATTCTGAGAGAGCAGACTCTTAGAGAAGGAAGAGAAAGTTGCAGTGGTTGAGTTGTATGTTGTATCCCTTCATTTTGTTGGATAATAAAAAGGAAGGACCTAAGAATTTATCTGGTGGACATAGCCCACACTTGGTGAATCATGTATATTTGTGTGTCTATTGTATTGTGTATCTTATGTGTTTAATTTCCGTATTTGTTTTATTTTATTGCTCCATGATTCTGTTTTTTTAACAATTTGGAGGTATGTCTCTTTTCAATTTACATTCCTGTATATTATTTATTTCAAATCCCATTATTCTCACCAATGTAGATAGACTCATTACAATTCATTTTTATGTTGGTAGATGGAACTTCAACAAGAACAAAAAACTTGAGAAAAACAACCAAACATTCATCAAAATAACTCGAGGGCATGGAAATACCTCGATCACTAACAACAGTTGCAGTGAATAATGATGACCAATATATTTGGATATCAATCCAAACTGTAATTGTAGTTTTTTGAAATAATTGTCTGTGAAAATCAGACTTTTTTGTTTAATGTAATGGACATAGTGTCCCAATTGAAAGACAAGGGATTACCGATAAGTGTCCCATTTTGTATGACAAAGATCCTCGTATCCATATAATAAAATATGTTTTAATTTATTCTATTGCATTATCCAATGTCATTGTGAAATGTTACATCGCTGATTAAATATATGGATGACTAAATATTATAATGAAGAGATGAAAAATATGGTGATATAAAAAGTCAATCCAAACATCATATCCAAATTCACTAATCCAAATAAAAGATATATGTAATTTTTTTGATAAATAATGGAATTAAAAAATAACAATAATTTCACTATCATAGGTCGATGTTTCTCGGTGTATTTTAATTATTAATATCATCAACACGTTTAATATTAAAACTCACCGGTATGTTTCATATGAAATTCTTACCGATGTTTTTATGTAATCAATTAGCATTGGTTTCGATATTAATTTAATACCAAAAAATTATATTAAAATTTTTCCCATCAGTGCGTTAATCTTATACGAAGCACCGATGCATATGTGTTATTGATATGCATTGGCACTATTGTGTTATTGATAAGCATCGGGGCTTATTTGTTACAGAAAATCACCGTTGCTTTTGATTTTTAATGCACTGGGGCATTTTTTTCCTGTAATGCATCGGTGTATATTATTTTATACAACATCGGTGCCTTCTTATTAATAATTCACTGGTGTGTTCTATGCATAAATCCTCGATGCTTAATCATTTCTAACTCTCTCAATGCATTTTGATGTTAAATCCTTGGTCCTTACAAGGCAAATGCCCCGGTGCTTAAATATTTTACTACCTCGGTGATTTCATATTTTACTGACCTGGTTCTTAACATTAAGTTTACAACACCAATGCTATATGTTTTTGTACGCACCGGTGCTTGTTCCTTATATAAACACACAAATTTGTAAACATCCGCTAACACCTCAAGTCACCCATATTTTTTTAGTTATAATCAACTTCCATTATAGTATCAACAAAAACATCCGCTATTTATAACAAATGTTGTAGCAGAGGTTTTTTTGACAAATTTTTCCAATTTTGTAACACTAGAAACCTCCTCTATAACCTCTGCTAAAAAGTATTTTCCTTATAGTGATACAAGTAGTCAAGACCTCTTTTTCATATAGGAAACCCCCTATTTTATATTAGTGGGCTTACAAGTAGAGCACATCACACACCCCTTTACATAATTGCTTACAATTTCTTTCATTTGAGGCCAGTAAAAAAACCTCTACATATGAGCCATAGTTTTCCCTACCCCAAATTCCAAGATACAAGAGAAGTATGAGCTTCTTGAATTACATGGACTCTTTCACTTGTAGGAATACATAGTTTTCCAAAATGGTAGAGTAACTTTCCCTGTAAATGATAGTTATCCACCTGCGAACCGTGGGTTAGCCTCTCATATAAATCTTTAAAATATTCATCGGTAGAATATTTTTCAACATAGATATCATGAGATAGCAAAGCATTTTTTAAAACAATAGATGCATAAATAGGAGGTCTAGAAATAATATCCACATTTTTGTTGTTTATGCCCTTCTTGTATCTAATAACTAGATGGAACTCTTGTAAGAATCCCAACCACCTATAGTGTGATGACAACTGAATTTTTATCTATGACTAGAGGTACTATAAGGGTTAGTGATCAATTTGTATGATTATTTCCTTTCCCATCAAGTAGTGTTTCCATTTCTTCACACTTTTGACCAACGCATAAATCTCTTTGTCATATGTAGGATAATAAAAAACTACCTTACAAAAAGTTTCAAAATGAAAAAAAATGGGTTTACGTTGTTGCACCAGGGATGCTCCCATGGAATATGAATTGGAATCCGTCCTAATTTCATAAGATTTTTGTAGGTCAGGTAGAGTCAGCACTGGTGCGATACTAAATTTTTTCCTTCAAAGTGTCAAATTCTTTTTATTGTCTTCCTCCCCATTGAAAGACCTGCTTCACACTAGTTAAATAATGAAAAGGAGATGAAATATAGGAGAACTTACAAATGAACTTTCTTTGGTACTGATATTTCCCTAAAAATATCCTAACCTCTGTAACCGATGTTTTCTTAGGCCAATTTACAATGGATTCAACTTTGTACGGATCTATATTTAGTTGAACACCTCCTACAATATGACCCAAGTAAACTAATAAGGTTTTTCCAAATTCACACTTTGACAATTTTACATACAACTTTTATTTTTTAATGACATCCAATAATTTCTTTACATGCATTATATGTTCATCCCAAGTTCTACTGAATACATGATTTTCATCTAAATATACAATCACAAATTCATCTATGGCAGGCTTAAAGACATCATCCATAACACGCATGGATGTCATTGGGGCATTACAAATCCCAAATGGAATTACCATCGATTCAAATAAACCTTATTTTTTTTTTCTGGTAGTCTTCCACACCTCACCTTCTGCAATTCTAACCTGGTGGTAGTCGCTCCTCAAATCCAACTTAGTGAAGTACACTGCATTCTCAATTAATCCAGCAAGTCATCTATATGAGGAAACGGGTAATGGTTTATCACTGTTATTTTGTTGAGTGCGGGAAAATCCACACACATACTCCATGTGCCATGTTTATTTTTCACTGGTACTATCAGAGAGCTAGAAGGAGAAGAGATTGGTACGAATACCCCTCTTTCAAGAAAGTCCTACACCTACTTTTTTATCTCCTCATTTTTTAGCACAAACATCATGTACATGCCAATGTTTGGTAAGGGAACATCTTGGTGCAATTGTATTTCATGTTGGATATCCCTCTTGGGAGGAAATCGTTTTGGTTCTTGAAAAAATTCATCATAGTTATAAATAACATCAATCATTTCATCTTTATCAGAAGGGTCACAATCATCGAAATAATTATATTTATCAGGATCGTTTACTTTCAAAACTATGAGTAGAAATTTATTGTTAGTGTTGATGAGTCTCTTCATCTATCTAACACTAAACATGGTTGAATTAACTTTCATACTATGATCTCTAATAATGTTTTCCACTCCATATTTTATGAAATGGTATTTGTTCTCATACCTGAAGAAGACTACATTTCTATCATAAATTTATCGGCTTCCCATAACTATTGCACATATATCCAGCAGAACAACATCCAAATCAACCTCATCTATCAACTTTGAAGCAATGGAAAATCTAACTCTACACTGCTTGGTGACATTTAGTTTTTCATTGTCTTGCAACCAACCAAGAGGGTAAGGTTTAGGATGAGGCTTTGTTTCTCAGCCCAAACTTTTTAACAATGGTTATTTAGCTTAAGTTAACTTGGGAACCGAGAACAAATAGAGTATCTATTTTTTTGTGTTTAGATTCAACTATTATATGAAATAATTCACTTCTTATTCTCTCATTATCATGAGAGGTATCTATAGAACTTGAAATAGCATGAAAGAAATTTTTACCTTGTGCTCCAAAAACTGCAATCCTCATTTCATCAAATGAATCAGAACCAAGGTCGTGTTGCACTGTAGCCACAATTTTTGGATTCCATTTGCCACCAAATTTATTTGGTCTTAACTCTGGATGTTGGTTTCCAACAATGCTCATCATAATGTCCATCGTTTTTGCAATGAGTGCAAGAGGATTTGCCTTCCTCTTTCTTTGTTTTGCATGTCTTTTCCCCTTTCCTTTTCCTTTGAACTTGTTGTCTTGGAACATGGAAGGATTCTTTGGATGATCTTCTTGTAAATTCTATCCCCTACTTTCAAGGTGATTTTATTGCACACACACATAATCTAGATTCGTGGGGTTAAACAACAACAATGTGTGACAAATGTAACTATGAAGTGCACCGATATATTTCATCAAAATCTATTGAGATTCTAAAGGAACATTCATTGCAAGTGCCTTTTTTCTAAACTCTTTTCTGAAATTCTAAACATTTTGACCTTTACCCTATCTCAATATTTTCCATTCCATCATGGATTTTTGTACACGACCCAATGGATAGAATTTATTTTTCAATGCAGAAGTAAATTTAGACCATGAAGAAAGGAGTTTACCATTATGCTTGCTACCTTTCTAAAGTTTACTCTCTCACCATACAAGGGATGTGCCTTCTAGCCAAAGAGAATACAAATGAATATTCACCTCTTCCTCTTTGGTCTACTGTACACAATAGTAAACCTCAATTTATCTAATCCAACTTTTTAACTTATCTACATTATCTTCTCCATTAAACATGGGAAAATTAAATTTGACATCTAATTTCAATAATGGATTTTTTGAAGCATTCTGAAGAAAATTAGAATGATGATAATGAGAGGAAGAAGAAGATATTGAAGTTTAATATGGAGATGGAGGCTCAACAGGGTCTCCACCAATTCCTTATTCTTCTGCAAAAACATCCTCTGCTTTATCTTTCTTATTCTTTTCCGTCTTTTCCACTCCCTTTTCGTAATCTGCAAACAATTTTTCTACCATTTTTGAAATTATGTAGAAATCCTTTTGAAATGTGTTCTCATACTCTATACGAAGTTATTCATCTCCCATTTTCCTTCTTTGAGTTGCACATCCAATCTCTAAATTGAAATTCTCATGTTTTACTTCACTCGCAATTCAAGTCAAAGAACAGTACTCTGATACCCACATGATCTGAGATATTTTATTCGATTATCATTACATGAATTGCATTAAAGAGAATAAAAAAAGCTTATGTGAAACATAAATATGAAGAAAAGATGAGAAACAAGGTAATAACACAAATCTTGATAATGAATTTCCTCTCAACAATGGTCTATGTCCCTGGGCCCACCTCGAAGTGCAGAGGCCTTTATATTATCTCAACAAAAGTTGGCATAAATGCATGGTTATACCTCAAAACTATAAATTCCCTTAATATGCAATATATGGATGCAAATTCTGTCTGCACAAGTGGATTCTTGGCGAGCAATCGTGCAAAAATGACTGTAAAAAAATCTAATTTTGTCACTGTCAATCCTAGGCCCCTCCTAGGTTCTTTGCCTCCTAATGTGTGCCTTTGTAGCTCGTATCACCCTTCAATAAATTCCTTCCTACATAGAAATTTGGGTTGTATAACTAGGCATGGGATTCCCCTAGTGGAACTCTTATTGACGCTTAAATAATTTTTGTGGGGGAGAAGTTAACAAGACCCCTCCCTTGTAATATTGGTAACATCATTGGTTAATTTGGGGAAGCCCTAGGTTCAAACCTGTGGGCCTCCCCCTTTTAGGCTGATGGTTCAATACATACCATATATTATAATATGTGGTCTTAAACAATTCAATGCATACCATATATTATAATATATGATCATAATCGAGCGATATATTTTGGTATATGTTTTAACATATGGTTTTAATTAACCATAACAACCCATATTTAAGCTATAACTAATCCTCCTTAATCCTAATTTAAACCATATTTTTTTCATTAACCATGATTAGCAGTCGTTGACCAATATTCATGGGAACCGTACTTGCGAGCTTTGTGGATGGTGACACATGGTGTGCTCTAGTGGTACCACCTATCGTCCTTTAGTGGTGCCACATGGCACTCATATATTAGTCCATGTGTTTTCCAAAAATGCCAAATATGCATGATACATGGAAGGCCATGGTGCTTCCACGTCAGCAATGTATAGACTTCCACTTCACCTGTTGACTTTTTCCCACTTTGACCAAAACTTTGATAAGCCATAACTTTATCATAAGGACTTCATTTGAGGTTCCATTTGCACCGTTGGAAATATCTTGATGAGATCTTCGACTTGGTGACATTTTTTGTAATATTTGAGGAATTTGAATTTTATCCTTTTAGATCCTCTTGGATGAACTTCGATTGAGGAAATTTTCACAATGTTTTAAAGGTATCAATGGGTAGAAAAACAACAGGTGGTTGGATGCTATGATTGCAATTTTTTTAATCCAAATAATGTTTATTGATGAATTAAAATGGATCTTGAAGCTTCCCAACCCCAAATATCCAACCTAGGACATGTCACTAAAATGGACCCTATGAGACAATTCTTCCAATGTTTCCACCCAAAAAGTAACAACATACATGAAAAATTATATAATTATCCATTCCAAATGATATTGAATAAATATTTTTTTGTATGATTAATCACTTTTGTTGTAACCCTTGAGATATTGTTGTCTAGGAGACTATGCCAAGGCATCTATGAAATCCTGACATATCAAAACTATTTATTTTAATGTTATTGTTTTAAAAATAAATTTCAATTTATGGAAATTTGGATTTGAAATTGTGAAGGCGTGCAATTATTATTTTTATGACTGTTGGGAAAGAGTTTGACTTGCCAACTATCATTTTTTTATGGACACGTGTATGAGACATATATTTTAATAAATTAAATGTTGGAAAACAAGCGGAAAAACCAGGTTAAAAGTAGTTGACTATGACTCCATGAGTGGGGAACATGTTTGAGTTAACTTAGAGTTGATTTTTACAAGTGTTATAAGTTGAGTTATGTCACTTTCATCCCCTAAAAATTAGGGATTTGTAAACTTGTGAATTTCCCAATGAGGGAAATAGATGGAAAGTCCTAGGAAATGAAAAAGGAAATATATAAAACATATGTGGGAGGCATGGCATTGCTTAGTTTGTTGTGGAGGTGGATATTTGTTGTGTGAGCACTTATGTGTTAGGAAAATTATTATTTCTGGAACTGTACAAAGAGTCTGTGGTTAAGGAGTGAAGTTGATTTTTCCCTTATGGAGTCATGGTCATGCTAGGGGTGATCAGGAAAAGTAATTTTGGTTGTCTTGTATGTACAGTTGGGTGGAACATGGTTGTTCCATTTTTTTTCCAGCATCACAGTTACAAATAAGTGTTTTTCATATATTTTTTCCATTGATGTTAGAAAATTGGTCAATGAAGTTTATAGATTTTATGTAACTACAAAATTTATGTATACTATAGAATTGAACCCATATAGATGCATTCTATTATTCATACAAGGATTAATGATTGCATGTAACTATATAATATTTTTTTTCTACAAGATTGGATTGGTATGTGTGTGTGTATGTTACCGAAGTAAAATAATCACTTTATGACTCATCGATCTCTCAACATGGAACTATGCATTCTAGTATATAACATGAGAAAAGGGGATATTTAAACAATTCTGCATAGAAACATAAATTTTTATTTATGGAAATTACCATATACAACAATATAATAATTAAATATTATACAACCATAGAATATTTGAGTGTCCATGCATTGAAAGAAGAAATTAATACTATGACAATTCTACATGAATGGGTGAATTCGGGATTCTCTATCATTATTTCTATAAAATAAGAATAGACAAAGTAGGTCATGAGGAACACCAGAAAACAAAAAGAGAACTACATAATTAAACAAATCAAAAAACAAAATTGTACAATAATACTTTTCTCAGCATTAAGCAATATAAAATACAATAAGAGCAGAGAACTCGTTATTTGAATAGATGTAGATACTATAAATATAGTGAGAAACGTTCTAGTCTATATGTAATATAGTAACATATTTAAACAACCAGTTCAGATATGACTAATGAGGATTAAATACAAATCCCTCTATGGAGGAGATTTCTTTCCAAGCGACATAATAGGTGATATTAAATTTCAGTTAAATTTATGTCCATATTTTTGAAACTCGAGTACCTTTCTCGGGTTAGTTTTGATTCTTCGTAACAATGAATTTGTTCCAACTTGGATTATATGGATAATTTTTTAGTACAAAAATTATATTCAGAAACCTTATATAATAGATAAGTTAGAAAACACATCGCATTACTTATCTGGAGATTAGTAGCAATCCCGATTCCTATAACATCCCTTCCTGTGGAAATGATAATCAGAAATTACTTGAGAAATGTTAATGTGTGAGGGGGAAAAAAGCGGGGGTATTATTAATTCTTTCTTTAAAAAATATTGGTACTTGTGTCTTCCTGGGTAAGATGAACGAATTTGAAGTACCACTAGCACGTTGAAGAAAGAAATATTACACGTTATGATGGATTCCCTTAGAAAAATAAAGGGGCTCATCAATAATATTTGTAGATGCATAAGTATGAATTGAAGGAGACAAGTGAACAAAAGAAAAATGAAACATGAGTTCTTTCTTTTCATTCAGATTATTAACTTCATGGGGTCGTAACTTTTGCATACAATCATTGTTTTAGGTGCAAGATAGCCCGTTGGAAAGGTATATCCGAGGACTACAAATGTTACCATGATATTCTAAATTAGTTTATAATTTGACTATGGTGATCCATAAAAATGTTGTTTAGTGCATCAAAATGGCCTCAGAAGATAGGGACCCGAAAACTAGGAAAAAATTGTTGAATTGAAAAACTGCCAAAATGAGCCAGCTAGAATAAGTGGGAGGACAACGACATACATCTGGATCAATCCTTCCCCATTAGGAAGAAATGGTATCCATTGTGTTGAGTTCTCCCATTAGATGAGGAAATTTCTACTAAATTTGGTCCCGAGTGAGCTACTTGCCATGGTGTAGGAGCTGCCCTGCTTTGACAACTCGATAAAGCTAGATACTTTGCTAGTGAGTACCCTTGACCTGTTTGTACACAATATGATCATTGGATTCTTGTTGTATGCAGTCAGGGTTGAGATATGTTGGTGTGAGTTGTTCTTCTATCTCTGAGGTGTCCAATAATGGTGGGAAATAAGGTCAAGGGAGATCCACGTTGAACACTGAGTGTAGGCCAAGGAAAGGAGGAATGTTAAGCTCAAAATCATTATCACCCACAGCCTTGGTGATGGTGTAAGGCTCATAATGGAGTGGTCGAATCTTTTGATGGGGTCTGGTAAGGCGTTCTTTCTACAAATGTAACCAAAAAAAATTTCCCACCTGAAACCTATATGGCACCCGATGTTGATCATGGTGTTTTCTGTACTTGTCATTGGACTTCTCTAGGATATACTGAACCTGTTGGTGGATGTGTTGGATATTCTCAATGAACTAGGTGACTTTGTCATCTTTCTTTGGAGCAGGAGATGAGTTGGTCGAGGTGACCGCAAGGGATAGTGAAACATCTATGAGACCCAATGGCTGGAATCCCAACCCCACCTGAAAGGGGATGTGGCCAGTTGAGCTAAGCAAGGCTCGGTTGTATCTATGCTGGACATAGGAAAGACTCTCATCCCATGTGAGAGGGTGCTTGGAATTATACATGTGAAATATATGCACAATCATTCAATTTACGACCTCGGTTTGGCCATTTGTCTAGGGTTGGAAGGTTGTGGATTTGTTGAGCTTGATGCCTAGTAGTGACCAGAGGATTGACTAGAATGTGCTACAAAATTGACTGTCTTGATCTGAGATAACAGTTTTTGGGATTCCAAAATGTACCCAGACTCATTCAAAGAAGAGCTTGGTAGTGGCCTCTAGTGTGATGCTCTTATTGCAATCGTCATCTTAGAAAAGCAATCAAAAACCACAAAAGCACAATCATTTCCCCGCTTGATGGATGGGAGGCTTGATATGTAGTCCATGGAGATGGATTCCCATGACCTGTCAGGAGTAGGAAGAGGGGTGTACATGCCTTTTTTATTAGTGGTCAGTTTGGCAATAACACAAGCAGTGAAGGACCTGACATACTTGCTGACCTCTTGTCAAAGTTTCAGCCAGTACAAATGTTTCAGCAACATTGTCATTTTCTTTTCCACGACAAAGTGTCCTGCCACCTGACTCTAGTGCGCTTCCCAGATCATATTCATTTTCTCGCTTGATGGAACATAGATATGGACCATAAAAGTAGTTGTGATAAAAATGTCATCTTATGGGTCATTGTATTTTTTAATTTACATTCAGTGGAAAATAGGGTTTGTGGCTAGTCTTAAAACTAGTCTAAAACATGTGTTTCGGGTAAAAACGTCATAACTTCTTCATAACAGACCCAAATTGAGTAAGACCAAATGTATTTGTTATAGTATAGTATGTAGTATTTGGTGTACCATTTTCAAATCCATACAACAAATATTGTGTGCAGGGAATGCTCTACAGTTTCACTCTTTAGAATAAGACATAATTCAACAAGGTTTACCATTTTTCCTATAACTCCTTTTCTCAGAGGTCCCAGGTAGTGAAACTTGGAAGAATTGCATAAAATATATTGAATAAAATTGTGTACCATTTTCGTATCTTTATTCATTACAGGTACATAGTTATGATTATTTCAAGTTAGGGTTCTTGACTAATCCAAAATTAGTCATGTGCGACTAAAGTAAAGTTTGATGAAAATTTCAGTCTCATGTTGTTAAAGTTAAGGAAGGTTCACAGGTATGTGATCATATACACCTGGTCTATTAAAAAGTTACAAATCAGATTTGGATGATGAAATTGATGATGGATTTTGGTTGAGGTACATGTTGGGTACATTGTTGAGACAAGTAGTTGATGATTTGGCACATACATGAGGTGTATAGTTGATGATGTTGGTACATTTTGATGAGTCATAGTTTATGTGTATTTGATGCATGATTGATATATATTTAGTGTATGGTTGATGCAACCGTTTATGGTACAGGTTGAGGTACAAGTTGGTGCATGGTTGATTCACTTGTTTATGGTACAAGTTGATTACAGGTTGTTTGGTACATGCTGTTACAGGTTGTTTGGTGCAGGTTGATTGACACATGTTTACAGCAGTATATCTCACAGTGATATTGTGATAATGGTTCCATCATTCTACTTCTACGATAGGGTGGTTGGAGGGGGGAGGAAAGGTGGTTGTAGCAACCTTCCAGTTGTAGTCGGAGAACACAGGGGGTTGTAGCCTCCTTCTAGTTGTAGCTAGAGAATTGGGGAGTTTGAGCTTCCCTTGGGTTGTGGACTGAGAAACTAGGGGGTTATAGCCTCCTTCTAGTTGCAAATGGAAAACAAAGAAAGTTGGTTCTTCCACTAAATGTAATTCTTAAAGACATATAAGAAAAATAATTATGTGGTTTTCTCCCTTTTTGGGTTTCCACGTAAAACGTTTGTGTACTGTGTATGTGTATGATTGCTCATTTTTTCATTGTTTATTTACTTTGGAACTATTGGATGATAATTCTACATTGATATACCACTTGCATTTTATGGTTAAAAAGGATTAGATTTCTCTATTACTGATTCACCCCCCTTGTCAGTAATCCAACAGCTACAACATCTATTTTCAATCAATTTATTTTAACTTTGAATTTCTCTGTCATGAGATAAGGTATTTATAGTGTCTTACCCTAAGAAATAGATTTAATTTATAATTTATCAATATCATAACTTGAAGGAAAAATTTCAATGTTTTAGACAACTTTATGTTTTAGATCATTTTAAAAGAAGAATTTAAGAGAAAGAACTGAACATATAGGTTTGACCTATACTTACAGTGTAATTGCACAAATTTGTGTATTTTATAATTCCTTGGAAGTTGTAGTAGTGGTTGTTGTACTAAATTGTTCCTTTTGAAATATTAAATACATATATTCAAGAGGAAATTTATGAAATACTAAAGACACATATTAACGGAGGAAACATGAGCTAAAACATTGAAAATTTGTGTATTTTATAATTCCTTGGAAGTTGTAGTAGTGGTTGTTGTACTAAATTGTTCCTTTTGAAATATTAAATACATATATTCAAGAGGAAATTTATAAAATACTAAAGACACATATTAACGGAGGAAACATGAGCTAAAACATTGAAAACTAGAATCACTCAAGTTCTGTAACAAGTATAATTTTATTAGAAATATTTGTCTTTTCTCAAGCAAGAGCCAAACCTTTTTACATTGAAAATCCTTCCCTTTACACAAAAATGAGTATAACCGCATCTGTTTATCGACAACTATTAATTAGGCTCCAAAATAACAACATCATGTGAATACAGTTGAACTTGATATTTGCTGAGAATATATCCTAATTTTTCTCCAACCATTTTGATGACTTATTCAGTTAGTAATTGAATGAGAAGCTTCCAATTTTCACTAGATGGATAGTTGTAGGCCTCATAATGTATAATTCAATTTATTTCTCATATGTATGAGGTATGTAGAATATATTTATAATTTTCCATAGTAAATAAGAATCATCTATGAGTAAGTCCACAATAGTTTTCCCTCTCAAATTGTTGATCATCCAATGAAATTTTCTTTCCCTTTATCTCACTATAAACATATTTATCTTGTAATTTTCAAAATATAAAATCTTTCCTTTATCATCCCATGTTGAAGGAAGTACCATTTTAACCAAATTTTCAAACTTTTTGGTGTATGATTCAATGTTTCTTTTCACCATTATACATTTATTTTGAGCTTACTGTAGCAAATTTCTTTTTCTTTTTGTGAAAATATTCTATGTCTCCATCACCATTGTGGTTATGTGCTTCACACCTTTACTGTTCAATACTTCTCTATAATTTGAGTTTAAGAACTTGATAATTCTAGTAGCAACCTAAGGCCTACTTACTAACTCTTGGAATGCTTTCTTTATAGTTTTATTTTCTTCATTGTCAAAATGATTTCTTCATGAATTATTTCGAAGTAATCCCATTTTTTTTTATCTCATTAATGATTTCATCCCATTTAATGTGTCTATCTCCTATAAGATAAGATTTGCTAGATAATTTATTATGCATTTGTTCTATATCTGTTAACAATTTTTCCTTAAACTTTTGATATTCTCTAATGATTTAATCTCTATCCTTGATTTCTTCATTATGTGTTGACATTGCTTTCTTTACTTTTTCAATTTCGGTTCCTTGTAGATTTAGTTCTTCCCATGCTTTTGATAATATTTATGTTGGGATGAATCTGTCATATGTTAAGACGATCCTTTCTTCAAGATTAAAATATGTTTTTCATACATTTCCATTTGGTCTCCCATCGGTACCATTTGTTTCAAAAGTTAATCATTTTCTACTTGGATTCCATGTAATTATGAAGTCTCGACATGTTCAATTCCAAGGATATTAAGTCTTTTCTTTAAAGCCTAAATTTATGTGTCCTCTGTATTCATCAAAGCTTATACTGATATTGGATCTTGGGGATTAACTCCTAGATCCATTACCCATTGTTCTAATTCCTCCACTCTCATCTACTTAGTTCTATTAGCTAACTTCTCAATTTTAAATTGGTTCATGATATTTTCATTTATAGCTTGGAGCTTCTTTATCCCAAAGGTTTCTATCATCACATCCCTATTTAATATCTTTCAAGTGTGTTTATGTAAATCCATTTTGTCTCGTGGATAAACTGCATTAAGATCAATAGATATGTTGGTGACCTCCTTTCGATCTTTTGTTTCCATTATTTGTATATTCAATTTTCATTTTTCATAATCTAGAGAACATAGCATTTCTGTTGGACATGTCTCTTAAATATTTTAGGAAGAATGTTATTTTTAATCTCTACACCAATTTTCAATAGATATGTTGGTGACCTTCTTTCGATCTTTTGTTTCCATTACTTGTATATTCAATTTTCATTTTTCATAATCTAGAGAACATAGCATTTCTGTTTGACATGTCTCTTAAATATTTTAGGAAGAATGTTATTTTTAATCTTTGCACCAATTTTCCTACAGCCATGACCTAATGAACATATGAATTTGTTTTCATTGATCCGAATCCAGCGACTCTTTTCCACTTTGATCGTCTAAACTTTGATTCTTGTGATCTTTCATTTTCATGTAGTACTTGTGTGTATCCTGTATGTCAAAGGTTATATATTCACCCCTTATCATTTTTTTGAGGGCGGATTTTGCAACAAACATTTTAGAATTTGTTACTTCACAATATTTTTGAACTTTTATAAAATGTTTTTCTAATTTTTATACTAAAATGCAAAAAAATCTGAAAACTTTATATATATATATATATATATATATAACTTTAAAACCTTTAATAAATGGGATAAATAATATATGGTTATTCATACTTTAACTTTGATATATATATATATATATATAATAAATTGCTTTAAACAGTCAACTCAAATCTTTACTATTTTTAAAATAATTTTATTATCTTTAAATCTTTTATACTCTAAACCTCTATTATTCTATTCCCATTGCATTAGTTCAATTGAACTTCTACTTAGTAAAAGTACAGGATTGACTAGACAAAATAATTTAGCAGCTAAAAACTAGTTTTTTCTTATCTGTA
>JASDQU010245270.1:0-12768 GCA_032191745.1 Picea mariana | reverse complement strand
AGTAGACTTTCGATCATCAGGGTTGTCGGCCCAATCTGAATCAGTGAAACCAACCAATAAAGGAGTCCCCCCTGAACTGTAATGTATCCTAAACTAAACTGTACCACGAACATAGCGAAGTATCCTTTTAGTTTCTTTCCAATGGCTTTCATGGGGTGCTTTCATATATCGGACAACAAGACCAACAACAAAGGAAAGATCAGGACGAGTATTAGTCAAGTATAAGAGGCTACCAACTAACTGACGGTACAGGGTGGCATCAAATTTAGGAGAAGTACAGGTGGCAGAAAGCTTGACTCTAGACTGGAAGGGAGAAGGGGTTAGTTTACAATCGTCCATGTAAGAGCGATGAAGAAGGTCACAAGCATACTTAGACTGGGAAAGAAAAATTCCTTCATTGGTTTACAAAACTTGGAGGCCAAGGAAAGAGTGAAAAAAACCTAAGTCTGTCATTTCAAATTCTTCTTAAGGCTGGTTTTCACATGGTTTAAAAGTTTTGAGTCACCACTAGTAAGGATAAGGTCATCAACATAAAGGACAAGGATTATGAGATGGCTTCCTACTTTCTTGGTATAGACATTAGGATCACAATGGCAATAAGAAATCTATCTATTTTTTCATACCAAGCTCGGGGAGCTTGCTTGAGACCATAAAGAAATTTCTTGAGGCGACAAACAAGGCTAGAGTCATTCTGGACATAGCCAAGAGGTTGTTCCATGTAGATTTCTTCTTGCAAATCTCTGTGCAAGAAGGCAGATTCAACATCGATCTGATGGACCTCCCATTTATGTGAGGCAGCAAGGGCAAGAACAAGGCAGATGGAATTCATTTTTGCTACAGGCGCAATGATTTCATTATAGTCAATTCCTTCAACTTGGGAAAATCCTTTGGCAACTAACCAAGCCTTGTGTCTTTCAACACTTCCATCTGATGCATACTTAGTTCTATAGACCCATTTTCATATAGAAAGTTTTCTTCCTTTTGGAAGAGGTACAAGATCCCAAGTATCGTTTTCCATTAAATAACGATACTCTTCATTCATTGTTGTATCCCAATCTGGATGACCTAAAGCTTCTGCAAATGTCTCTGGATCATTAGTTTCTGAAACTTGAGCCAAAAGAGAAGAGGCTCACTAGAACTGTGAACTTGTCCGACAGTGATCTAAAGGATCACCGACAAGATCACCAGTTGCTTCACGTGTTGAACGGACCCATCTAGGAAGCAGTGGAGCTGGTGTTGGTTCAGGTTCAAAGGACTCATCTGGAGGAGGGTGAGTAGGCAAAGGTGGATTTTCATCCTCACTGTCATCATCTAAAGAAGAAACCAGATTATAATAAGGCAAAAAAAAGTCAAAGATGGCTCGTAGGCCGAAGAAGGCACAATCGCCAAATTAGGCTCACAATCCAAGAGATTTTCGTCAAATTTAACATCTCCTCTAATAATAATTTCATTACAATGTGATTGAAGAAGTCTGTAACCTTTGACATATTCAGAATAACCAACAAATATACACTTCTCACTTTTAGGCTGCAATGCTTTCCTTTTCTCATTAGGAATGTGAGCCCATGTTATACTGCTAAATACACGAAAGTGACTTACATATGGTTTTATTTTAGTCCAAGCTTCTTCTAGTGTTATATTTTTAAGAGCCTTTGTGGGAGTGTGATTTACTATGTAATTTGCATAGTTGATGGCTTTCACCCAATACTTTTGACTTAATCCGTTAGATTGGATCATACAATTAGCCATTTCTTTTAATGTGTGGTTCTTTCTCTCAGCAACACCATTTTGTTGTGGTTCATATGGAACAATGTGTTGCATTTGGATTCCCTTTATAGTGCAGTAGCTTGTAAAATTATTGTTCACATATTTGCCTCCATTATCTGTTCTTAACCTTTGAATTTCATGTCCAGATTGCTTTTCTACAAGGGCCTTGTAGGCCAAAAACTTGTCAAAAAATTCACTCTTGAGTTTTAAGAAGTAAACCCAAGTACGCCTGGAAAATTCATAATGAAAGTTAAGAAATACTTGCACCCAGAAAAAGAAGGAGAAGAAAGTGGACCACATAGATCACTGTGAACAAGCTGCAAAGGACCAGAGGCGTGCCAAGAGGCACATTTTTCAAAATTGTCCCTGTGATGTTTGTCGAGAACACAACCGACAAAAACACCATCTCTGCATGAAACAAGAGGAAGACCTTTCACCATCTATTAATTACATAGTTGTTTCAATGAGCGATGGTTTAGATGACCAAACCGCTCATGCCAAAGTTTTCTCAAGTCATCGCTATGAGCAACAAAAACTGATGAAAAAGATGATGACCCAAAGTTTTCAAACTTGTACAACCTGGTAATATCATCAGCAATTCCAGTTGCAAGAACATGCTTAGGATATTTTAGATCCTTGATTACAACTTGGTGAGGTGAAAACTCGACGATTTTACCTTCACTTGAATGAGTGATTTGATATACTGATAGAAGGTTACAAGAAAGACTTGAAACACATAATACATCATTGAAATGACCATTATCTACTTGAACTATTACAGATCCTACAACACTAAGAGATCTATCATCACCAACAAATATTTTCTTGGTTTTACATTCATTTAGAGCAGAAAATATGGCTTTATCCTTAGCCATATGATACGATGATCCTAAATCAATAAGCCACTCATCAAAAGAAGAAGTAGTAGTAGAATTTGAATTGAAGGAGAAACGAGAAGCAAAAAGTGCATGTCCATGAGAAGAAGAAGTAGAATCAATAATAATGTTGTGCTTATTCATCATTGCTTCTAAAGATGCCATCTTCTTGAAACATTTGGACTCATCATGACCATCTTTATCACAAAAATTGCAATGTCTATTAGTATTTTTACTTTTATATTTTGCTCCTTTTTCCACATTAGGAGCGGAAGTTGTCTGAGTGGGTTTGGGACCCTTATGTTGCTTGTTGTTGTAGCGAGGATGTTGCTTCTTGGGATACTTGGGTTTATCTTTCTGCTGGGCAACTAGGGCTTTGTTGGAGGTACTTGCATTGTTGATTACTCCAAGTTGTATAAGCTTATCTTCCTCTCTAATCAAAGAAGCACAAAAGGACTCAAGAGTGGGTTTGTCATACGCTTTCCCTAGAGCCTCTCTCATGGCATAAAAGGTAGATACAAACAAAGAATATGCACTACCTAGCTTAGAAAGGATAAGATATATGCAACGCTCTTTCGCCATTTTTATCTTACATTCTTCACATAAAATTCTGAGTGTTTTAAACCTAGATAGATAGTCTCCAAGGCAAGAGAAATCACTTGGACTCAAGGTTAGTATTTGATTTTCTAAATTTTGTTCTCGAATAATATTAAGTTTACCAAACACAGGTTCAATCATGTTCCAAGCTTCTTCGGGGTCATCAATTCCTTGAAGGTGGTACCTTAAATTAGGAGAGATGGACATTCTGATTAGTCCACATGCTTTTTCATTCCTACTATACCATTTGGATTTCTTATCATCATCAGTGGGTGCTTTTTCCTTTCCCAAGGTAATCCGGTATAGGCCTTTACTTCTTAATAAATCTTCCATATGGGATTTCCATTGGAAGTAGTTGTTGTTGGTAAGAAAAACATTACTTGTAGAATCCATATTAAATATGCAGATAATGTGGATTTAAAAACTAAAACTAATGATCTGGATGGGAAGATATCGAAAAGTTATGCAGTTTTAAAAAAAACGTCACTGAAAACGGACTTCCGATGTGAGAGTTATGCCCTTTTAAGAAAAAGGAATAAACGGTAACCAAATAACCACATGATAGTGTAAGATGCTTTGTGAAGTGACCCACTTTTATAAATAGAAGTGGGGATCACTTTTACAATGAAGTTATTTTATAACAGAAAAGATGCATGCAAAATAAAATATTAAAGCTACTTATAGTGATTCACTTTTATACTTGAAGTGAAATACAATTTACAATTTTGGCATGAATTTTTTCAAAAAAAAGTAACAAAAGAGAGACTTGAACTCAAGACCTCTTACTTAATAAGGCAAATTTTAACCAAATGATCTAGCAAAACATATTGTAATGTTCAAAAGGAGGATTGAGGGTGTTTTTGTTATTGTTGTGGAAGATGGTCTTGGAGAGCATGCTAAAAAAAAACTATTTTCACACAAGAAAAAAATGCCACTTCTCGATGACAACAAGGGTTAGATATTGGTTAGCTCACCCGAAAGATGCACCTTTTCCTATCTGTTTCTGATTTTCCGAGCTCACACAGGGCACGGGAAAAAGAGCATAAAGATCTAAAAGATTAGCAACCTGGAAATAAATAAAACAAAACCAAAAATACTACTCTGCAAAAATTTTAAAAATGCGTATTCAAGCTTTATACCTCCGGATCTGACTATAATGGTCATATCTTGGGAAAACGGAAATCTTTTCAAGTGAAACAAAAAGTGTTCCTCACTGAAATGAGTGCTCTAGACGCAATGGAACAGTCCTCTTAGCCCAAAAATGTATGGAAATGACAAAAAATGGATATGTGGAAACTTGGCTTCATGATCTCGATCTACAATAGGAGCGGGTCTTCAAACAAGCTTTGATACCAATTGTTGGTAGTACGGATTTCATTATACCAAAACCTGCAAGTGATTGGTAAACTCACCACCTCCATATTTCAAGGATCCACAAGAGGTGATTAGTCCCTTGTCATGATACACCAGGTAGCGTTGACTACTTGCAATTTCATGCAACAATATCCCTCTCAGCGCGAGCTGAGTGTGTATTGAACTCGTGACATCTAGCTCTGATACCATGTTCGAAAACACAGGTATTCCAACAAAGGACAAACACCTTTAGCAGCCACTCACATAACCAGATCAAAGATCAACACGCCGATGTTTTCACCTGGTAAAACCCTTACAGGGAAACATCCATGACCCCATCCAACGTGGCCATTTGGAGCAGTTTCTTAATGCAAAGAAAAAAATTACAAAAAGATTTTACAATAAAGTTTCTCACAATTGATCATTCGCAAATGACCCTCCATGCTCTTTAAATAGAGATCATGGAACAATCGGGTGTTAAGCCACAGATCAATGACCATTAAGATTGAAAAGAGTATGAACCATTGGATCACTCTATGTCAGGAACATATCGTGACCATCGGATTTCCTAACTACAAATGCATACTAATGCACACTAAAGAAACACACTAGGAAACACACTTTTACCTAATGACACAATAGACCAAGTAGATCTTAACTAACTCCTAAATGTCTAAATATCCTAACAAGGAAACTATGCCAAGGCATCCATTTTAAATTAATTTATTTAAAATTTGAATTTCTCTATCTTGAGACAAGGTATTTATATTGTTTTACCTTAAGAAATAGATTTAATTTATAATTCATGAATATCATAACTTGAAGGCACGATTTCAATGTTATAGACAACTTTATGTTTTAGATAGTTTAGAAGAAGAATTTAAGAGAAAGAACTGAAATTTTATTAATGTATTCAATTTGAATAAATATTGTATAAAACATAACTAAAACATTGAAAACCAGAATCACTCAAATTCTATAAAAAGTAAAATTTTATAAGAAATATTTTTCTTTTTTCAGGAAAGAACCAACCCTTTTTAAATTGAAAATCCTATGAATACATTCAAAGTTGATATTTGCCGAGAATATCTTGATTTTTCACTTGGAAATAATGGAGCAAGAGTTATTTTCGTAGACAAACTCTAGTATTGTTTCATGTAGATCCTATTTTTTTGTTGTTTGTTGTAACCGCCTATTTCTATATTATGATGTAATCTATCTTCAATCAATAATAGATTGTGAGCATAGCCTCACTGGAGTGTTTTTATCCTAATTTTAAGTTGGTATCAGAGCTGCATTGGAGATCCGAGAGAACCAGCTCCATGAGGCGAGATCCAATGTACAAGATCTCGAATTGATTCGAGAAAAATCATCAATGCTCCCTTTGTAGTGTTAGAGGAGCGTCAATGCTCTCACACTTGTGAAATTAAAATTTTTGGTGACCTCACGCTCCCTTTGTATGTGTCTAAGAGTGCTAGGGCACTAGAGCTCCCCCCTCCACTCTCTAGGAGTGTTGTTAGCTATGCTCAATGCTCCTCCTTCCATTGTAGAGAAGCATTAGCACTCCCCTTCACGAGTCTAAGGAGAATTGACCATTTTTGGGAGGCGAGAATAGCGGAATCTGTGTTTAGAAGGGTGAATTGAGGTGGAGAGAGTACAACCATTTGTGGATGGAAGGGTCTGAGTGCACGCATAGGTTCTATCTACTTGTTGGAGTCTCACCTACCACCTCAAAGGCGTAGTTTCATCACCACAAACATCAAACTGTACAGATCTGTCTCGAGCATAAGATAGCCTCCATTTCCATAGCTTGAGATAGTCGTTGTTGGCTTGAGCACGAGGGTTTATGTGGTATTTGTAGAGAGGGTTGCCCCAGTTGTTTTTTTGAGTCATGCACCATTGAAGAGAGGCTCGTGTGCTTCCCCCACTGTCTTGGAGGATTCAGATGAGTGAAAATCAAGTCATGAGAGAGTCGATAATTTGTTGCAGGTATAATTGGTGCAACCATGTACACACCAAATCATGAAAGGTTTTTTTGTATGAAAAGTGTTGTATGTTGCCTTGGTGGAAGCATGAGTTTAGTTGAAAAAAAAAGGTAGAGTCAGATCAGTGGATCCAAAGGTAGAGCGACGGACTACTCAGCAAAGGAGGAAATTGACGAAAGTTGCATTACAAGGATCCATTGTCTAGTTGGACGAGAAGACACTTGCAGAGATGGTGAATCCCCTGGCAGATACCTACCTCAACAAAGCCAACAAATTAGATGGATCGAATTTCATTAAATGGAAATTCAAAATGTAGACCCTGATGGAGGGCTATGGAGTCTGAACGATTGCTAAGGGAGGTGAAGTGAAACGAGATGTGGCTACAAGTGTGATAGAAGAACAGATCCAATATTGGGATAAGTGTGAAAACAAAGCCAAGGTATTGTTGCATATGCCTGTTAAAGATAGCGTAATTCCACATATTAGAGAAGCTAAAACTTCTGTTGAAACATGGACAATGCTTAAATCTTTATATAAAACTAGCAACACAAATTTTATTATGTTCCTGAAAACTAAATTGCTAGGCATTGAGATGGATGGAAATGAATCTGTTAGTTCATTTTTGTGTCGCATTAAAGAGGTGAAAGACAATCTAGGAAATATAGAAGAAATAGTTTCCAGCACTGATCTTGTCACAATTGCCGTAAATAGTATGCTAGAAGACTGTCAGATGTTCATAATAAGTCTCACAGTAAGGGAGAAACCTCCTACTTTTGAAGAATTGACAGGTATTTTGCTGCAAGAAGAAGAGAGGCGCTCGAATTTGAATCCTCAGAATTCATATTTGGCACTATGGTCAAATACGATATCCGCGAGAGGGAGATCAGGAGAAAGAGGTAGAGGAGGCAGTTCATCATAGAGAGGCACTTCATCGCAGTGAAGACAATATCCAAGACCGAATCAAGGTATACAATCTAACAGGAATGAGTCAAAGAGTTGTTCTTATTATGGTCGACCTAGACATCTTATTAGAGTGTGTCATAAGAAGAAGAGTGATGAGGCTAGGAATAGACCTAGAAAACATTCAGGTCATTATGCAAAAGAATCTTCAAATCATGATCTCAGATTGTTTATATCTAGTGATGATATTGATGAACCCCCAAATTTTAATTCACGAGATCTTAGACTATTTGTGTCAAATGTTTCTTTTCTATTGAAACAGATTATGTTGATACCTGGTTTGTGGATTCCAGAGCAACAATACATATGTCATGCAATAAGAAGTGGTATACTAATTTTAAAGAAACATAGTATGGTGCTAGCATATATCTTGGAGATAACCGCGCTCATCAGATCAAGGGATACAGAGACATTTCAGTAACATTGTTGAATGGTTCTATTCATCACATTCACAATGTTGTGTATGTTCCAGGGATAAAGAAAGATTTGATCTCTGTGTCCACCATTACAAATCAGAACTTGAGGGTTGAATTCTTCAAGAGTTATTGCATAGTGAAGGATCTATTGAACAAATACAGAACTGTTGCAATGGGAGTCAGAGTAGGAGGACTCTACTTGGTGTTACCAGCAAAGAACATCACGCACTGACTTCTACAACTTTGCCAACATAAAGTCTTTGGCATCAAAGTTATGGCCACATCAATCATCATGATTTATTGTTATTACAGAAACATAATATGGTTGAAGGAATTCCCATGTTAAACAATGCAAATGTTTCTTGTGAAGGATGTGCATTAGGAAAGATGCACAGAGATGAATTCCCATCTAATATTGATAACAAAAAGAGAGATGTGTTATGATGCAGGAGCATCCCTCACGACAAGCAAAACCAACGTGGAAGTAGAAGTCAGCTGGAAGACGTCCAGCACAAGTTTTTGAATTTTTAAATTTTCCCTTGAAGTTGATGCGCTGAACATAAATGAGATCATTTAATTTGGCACCTTGGAAAAAATGTAATCAGACCTCGAGCCATACACTCTCGTCTGAGATAGACAGAGGCATTTATAGAATTAGTTGCAGGTAGATCGAATTGAATTCTTAGATTAGATAGTTCTAGAAGGAAGAGGGAAAATCGAACATAGACACACTCATTGTATCATTGTAACAATTAACAGGAGCAAGAAGAGCATAGGAGAGAAGCAAAGAACTGTAGAAGAACACCCATGTATAGATCTTGAATTAATAGAAGAAGTTGATTTAGATTCATGGTTGTTGTGTTATTCTGTGTGTGTGTGTGTTGAATGCTCTACTTATGAGAATTACTTCCTGTTATGCATTTGTTATCATGCTGTGTGTATGATTTCATGTGTCGAGATTGAAATCTGAGAGGAGGTGAGATGAGTTACAATAGTTTCTCTTTTGAGCGAGGATTCCTGCAAGGAGTGCAGTTGAATTCGTCCGCAAGGAGTGCGTTGACAGAAGGCTCAGAGAGTAAACTCTTGTTCTCAAGGCACTCAGAAGTGAAAGTGAGTTTCTAAAGCTGTGCAAGGAGTGCACAGGCTAAGGAGAGTCTCAGTCATGAGTCTGAGCAGAAGCTTTGGAGAACTGCTGTTGCAGGTGTGCACAGAGTCAAGACGACTCAACACTTAGACGTGGTTGAGAACTGGTGCATGGAGTGCATGCAAAGAACCTCATTGAGGTTGAAGTAATCTAGTAAAGCTCAAGAAGGATAGGCCTCTGAGTCGCTGGAGATCAGCGTAGATAAGTGCGACTTGAAGTTGCAAGAAATTTCGTAGGTTGGCGAAGCGATGAAGGAATCTCGTGGAGAGATACTCTTTTCATTTCATGGATTCTACAAGGAAGAACGGACAGTCAAAATGCTCTGAGGAGATTTCATGAAGTTCCAAGGACCGTTCAATCTTGCAGAGGTGCAAGGAGGTTATGGCGAGGAAGCCCTTCAGTTTCCTAAGCGGCAAAGTGGCGAGAATATCGGAGCCATCCATCTTAGGAGGACAGGTGGAAGAGATCGGTGATCTCGCGAACTTGGGAGTTTGCAGGTTGAAGACCCAAGTATCGGGTACTCTAAGTCACGAAGTGGCGAGTGGCGAGAGGACAGGAGCCGTCCATATGAGGAGGACAGGTGGCAGAGATCGGTGATCTTGTGAACTCGGGAGTTCACAGGTTGAAGACCCAAGTATCGGGTACTCTAAGTCACGAAGTGGCGAGTGGTGAGAGGACAGGAGCTATCCATATGAGGAGGATAGGTGTCAGAGATCAAGGATCTCGTGAACTCGGTAGTTCGCAGGTTTAGAGCCCAAGTGTTGGGTGCTCTAAGTCGAGAAGCGGTGAAGTGGCGAGAGACTGTGAGTCGTCCATCTGAGGAGGACAAGTGTCAGAGATCAGAGATCTCGCAAGCTCAGGAGTTTGTAGGGTGAGAGCCCAAATGTTTGGTACTCCAAGTCACGAGGACGTGAGAAGCGAAAGGTGAGGAGCCGTCGGATCGGTCGATAGAATCTAGGCCGTTGGTTTTCAAACCCAAGAAGTAGCGAGAAGACAGGAGCCATTGGATCGATCGATAGAATCTGGGCCATTGGTTCTGAAGCCCAAGAAGTAGCGAGAAGACAGGAGCCGATGGATCAGCTGATAGAATCTGGACCATTGGATCTGCACGTGGTATCGTGTATCAGGACTTCGCAAGAAAAGACTCGAAGGTTTGGACGCGAGAGTCGCGAGGTTGCGAGAAGCGAGAAGGAGATAGTCGTTGGATCCGGATCGTAGGAGGACCGTTGGATCCGCATGTGGTATCGTGTATCGGGACCTCACAAGAAAATAACCGAGGAATTGGATGCGAGAGTTGCAAGATCACGAGAAGCGATATCCCGATAGCTAGAGGATAGTGTGGGCCATAGCAGAGTCGGTGAGTGGAGTACAGGTGGCACCAAGTCATTTGGATCTCGCCACGAGAAGTCCCAAAATACGTGGCATTACGATCCACGAGTCACGAAGTTCCGAGGTTCGTTTGGGCGCGAGTGACAGGGCATAAGGTGGGACCCACGTGGATGACGGGTGGACGCGTGTTTCCTGGAGATAAGAGTCAACATTTGATTGAATTCTCGCATCTCGGGGGTTCGCGGGTGAAAGCTCGACGGTTCAACCAGTGAGGTTGTGAGATCGCGAGGTCGCGAGTTGCGAAGTCGTGATAGAGAGAAAGTTACAACAGGGGGAAAAGTCAGCGATTTGACGGACCATCGGGTCTCGGGGATCCGAGAACCCAGCGGTCAATAAAAAACTTGCGAAGCCGCGAGTTTTGATTTTTCGATAAGTGAACAAAGGGGAGACGCGAAGAAGAGAGAATCTGTGGGTGAAGATTTCCTGATAGGGAAATAGAAGGACCTTGGAGTTCTTCGGGCCTAAGGAAAAGAAGGTCCTGTGGGAGCGGACGTGCCCGTGGTTGGGGTGCACTTGCCTCAAGTGGTATCAGAGCATAGAAAAAGCTTCTTTTCTTTCTATAGCAGAGAACAGGGAGAATTCACCATGCCACCAACGAGAAGAGGTAGACAATCACCCGATCTAGAGGAGGAAAGGGAATTGTCCAGAGAAATGGAATTGTCCAGAGACAGAGGTAGGCAAGTACAGAATCCAGACGTGGAGAGAGGAATGCGAAATCTTCGTGCCAGAATGGAAGACATAGAGATCAGACAAAGGCACAATGCTGATGCAGGAGATATCAGTGAATCTGAGGATGAAGGTGATGTTGGACATGAAGAAGAAGAAATCCCAGCGAAAGATGCAGTGAGTGAACGCTTACTTAAAGCTGTTGCAAGAATGAGTACAAAGGTAAAGATGGACATTCCAATTTATGAAGGGAATCTGGATGCAGAAGAGCTGCTAGATTGGATTAGAACTCTTGACACTTACTTTGATTATGAGGATATCGAAGAGGATAAGAAGGTCAGACATGCTGTCATGAGATTAAAAGGACATGCAGCCTTATGGTGGGATGAACTACAAACTGATAGGCATTGCCAAGGCAAGCAAAAAATTAGGAGCTGGGACAGGATGATTGCAAAGATAAAGGCAAAATTCATTCCCAGGGACTATCAAATTTCTCTGTTAAGGAGGATGCAGAACCTGAGACAGAAACTGATGACAGTGAAGGAGTATACCAAGGAATTTTACAGGTTGACTATCAGAGCAGGTCATCGTGAAAGCAATGACGAAAATGTGGCTAGGTATATGAATGGCCTGAGGTATGAAATTTAGGATGAAATAAATATGGCAACCATCTGAACGGTGGAGGATGCTTATCAATTGGCTTTGAAAGCTTAAAAGAAGCTGATCTGTAAACAAAGTCAGCGAGGCAGAGGAAGAAGTCAGCCAAAAGGCAAACCGTTTTCCCAAGATAAATACCAGAAGCCCAAGGACGACTGGAAGAAACCTCAGACTCAGACAAAGAGGGGTGGAAGTTCACAGCGAGGGCGATATGCTGAGCAAAGAGAACAGCATACTGAGCAAAGAGGAGGATATGCTGATAATAATAGGTTTCCTCATACCAGAGGTAGAGGAAGAGGAAGAGGTGGAGTAATTACATGCTTCACATGTGGAAAAGATGGGCACAAGTCGGTCGACTGTCCAGATAGAAAGAAGGATAGAGGAGAGACTCACATCACCAAGGCATAGAGGCGAGATGTTGAGGCAGAGTACGTTGAAGGAGAAAGATCGATAGTGATGAGAAAAGTCCTTTTGACGCCAGAAAAGGAGATGGAGAACTCAGCGCAGAGGAACAGTCTTTTTAGGACTACTTGCAAGACCAAGGGTTGGGCATGCAAGGTCATCATGGACAGTGGAAGCACCGATAATCTCGTTTCAACCGAGATGGTGGAGAAACTGGAGCTTGAGATAACTGATCATCCAAGTCCATACAAAGTTTCATGGATACAGAAGGGACATCAGGTAAATGTCACTAAACAATGCTTAATTGACATTAAGATAGGAGGATATAATGACAAAATTTTATGTGATGTTATTCCTATGGATGTCTGTCATTTATTGCTGGGTAGACCATGGCAATATGATAAAAATGTAATTCATGATGGGAGGATGAATACATATACCCTGGAGAAGAACAGGAGGACTCACATGTTGTGTCCAATTGAGGATAAAGAAGTGAAACCGAAAGTGAGCAACATAGTACTTCTCATGAGTGGGAAGGAACTTCTTACAAAAGTTAA
>JASDQU010245269.1:236087-249462 GCA_032191745.1 Picea mariana | reverse complement strand
CTAAATAGGTATCTTGTGAACAAGATCAATAGAAAAGAGAAATGCATCATTGATTTTAAATCTTACATCAATTTGTTGGTCTTATTTCAAGATGGTAACATAGGAGGAGATCATTTTGCAATGCAATGGTTATGTGAGCTCCTTCACATCAACTTTTATATCTGGAGTATAGAATCACAAACTATTATCTTTAAATTCTATTCATCCCATGTTTTGGAAATTATTCTATCTTGCTTAGTTTTAGGCTAGGATCCTCCCATACATATTTTGAAGCATTGTTTCCAATTGATTACAATGCTACTGTTGCTCTCAGTTAATTGAAAATAGTAAATGTGGAATTGAACTAGGAGTAAATAAAGTTAGAATTTCTATAAACAACACTCTAAAGAATAAAATACATAGAAGAAAAATTTATTTACTCTTTAGTGAAGGGAAAAGTAGAACTATAAGCAACGGGACAATTTGCAACAAAAGAGCTATGCAAGAAAGGAACAAAATGAAAGCAAGAGAGAAAATTGCATTGTTCAACTAGATTAAAAGGTTAGAATCACAATGATAGGGATCACTTTTGTAAAATGATTAATTTTTTTTTTTGCAAAATTGCACCACTTGAAGCAATAACTACGAAGACAATGTGCACTGACATGTTTGAAAAAACAAACATATGCAAAAAACAAAGGTGCAATTGAAGCAAATCTAGAAGCAATTCAAGACACACCAACTCATGTATATGCAATTTGTGAGTGACTGCAATTCTATCCATACATATTTAACATTAACAATGTCATAATATATTAGACTTTTGCATCTTTGACAAAAGACAAAATATCTAAAGTCATTGATCAAAATGACCATATTTGCAAAAAATGCACTTACTAGTGAACAATCGCTTATTTTTGCATGTCCTCCACAAATTTTGTGAAACAAATAATTAGTGTCAGTGAAGACCTTGACAACTTTAAAGAGAGGTTGGTGTAGTCGAGGATGTCTTTTGCACAAATAAGGAAACTTGGGTACAAAAAGGCTCAAATTGGACTTATAGGAACAATTATAAATGCTCCTACAGATTTGGACCTAATATAAGTTGCATTGCCTAGAAGCTTATCAGACTCGATGACAATTGTTGTCATGAATAAAAAAAAAATGGAATACAAAAATGCTTATTTGTTTGGGAATGTTTTTCCAAAAAATGTTTTGCATGTGCTTCATGACTTATGTAACACTACTCTCTACAAGAATGAAGGTGTTGTTATCCACAATGAATGGGAATAAATCGTAAATCAAAACATTTAAGAACACATTAATGAATTATTAAACATATAATTATTAGATTCTATTGACGACAATGATGATATTTAACAAATATCTGAAAAAATAGTACATGGTTATGTTCATTCTCATTTAGTTGATGACTCAGACAACAAGTTCGTACAAATTTCCCCTTATGAATGCGTTAAAACTTTAGGAATTTTCCAAGAAAAGTTATTTGAAGAACTAAATTTTCCAACCTTGATATATGGATCTAGTTTCCCTAATGATATCATGAAACATTTTTCTTATCAACAAATAGAACTATGTGAACTTTTAATTCCTACCAATGCTTTTACAACATGGGTGACTAACATTTTCTTTAAATCAATTTCGAATCCTATAAACCAAGTTTTAAATTCTACTTGGATATATATTCTCAAAGGAGAGATGAAAGGTAAAAATTTGGTTGCAAAATATGTGATGTACAAAAATAACCTCAAGAAGTACTTCAATCACCAATTGGATTTCGAAGTCTTAGAAGCATGTACACTTTGCTTGATTATTTTAAAAGCACGAGAAAATATGTTTTTGTAATGATAAGGCAACTTGGCCATCCTACATTCTTTGTCACATTCAGTGGTGTTGAACATGTTTGGGACCCCTTATGCAATGCATTAAAAGAGATTAGAAAAAAGTGTATAGGTATACATGTTGAAAGAATTTTTTAGGAAAATATTGACTCATTAATTAGGAATCATCATGTCATTCGTAGCCATTACTATAGACATTGGATGTCAACTTTTCAAAGTTTGATTTCAAAAAATAGTGACATATTTGGAGAGTTCATAGACTATTTCTTCACAATTGAATTCCAAAGTAGAGGAAATGAACATGAGCATGGGCTTGTATGGGTAAAGCATGCACCTATTTACAAGAAAGCTTCATATGAAAAGGTTGCAAAGTTTGTCAATATGTATACATCATCATATTCAACATTACTTACTCACAATATTGTTAATATTAAAATCCATCATCGCAACAATTTTTCTAAAAAATATTAACATTCACACTGTAGATTTAATTTCCCTCTTTCTCCAAATAACAAAAAAATGATTTTGCACCCATTGCAAAAAGATGAAAATACTAGCAATGATCCAGAATGGATCATTATATAATTTGTCCTCTATCTTGATACTTTCTAGGTGGAAAAATTGGAGGAATTGGCTTGCAAGGCCCATTTTAGTGGCAAGTCCCAGTTTTGAGATTTCGGGTCTAGAGCCTTCCAGAGTTAATTTAAGGCATAAAACAACACTTTTTGGAGTCAAAACTTTGTGAGCATAGTTTCCAACCCCTTGACATTGTTATACATATCGATAGATTTCCAATGGTTTAAGAATCACCTCAAACAAAGTTTGTATGAAGAATTTATTCCTCCTGCAAGTTGACCTACCCTATTGACCACCATGGAACCAAGTGGATTCCACATTAGCCCCTATTACTCAAACGTGTGTGACTATTCACGTGTGGAATTTCAAGAATATTCTAGAGTGTCCAAAACCCTAACATTAGTTGAGGGTTGAGGCATGCAAAAACCTTAACCCTAACCCTAGAAAATTATTAGGTTATGTTATATATTGGGCTTCTAAGAAGGGAAGGGGTTCCATTCTTTCAATATGGTATTTGTTCCATATGTAATACCCCTTTTTATAAACCCCTGATTAGATGTAATATATTCCATTCTTGGCATATGGACATTGTAACTGTAATTATTGTTTGATTGGAGAAATGTCAACTAGTTGATTGATGGGTGAAGCCTTGAAAGTACTTGCCATGATACCACTAGAGGAAAGAGTGAGGAAAAATAGAGAGGGGTTTCATCATGCCAATATGACCCAAGAAAAACACTTAATTTGGAAGTAATAATTTATTTTCCTAGTCCTAAGACAAACCAGTTAATGAGGGAAGATTGGTGGTTGAGAAACCAACCACCCTCAATGAATGGAAGTATGAAGGGGGACTGGTTAGAATAGTAGAAGCTGCCAGCCCAAGGTATGTTAGGAAGTGAGACACACTTCCATGCTAAACCTAGAATAATATAGGAAGAAATATATAATCAAGAAAGTAAATGACACAACAAACAAACTATACACAAAGATTTTACCCTAGAAACCCAAACTAGGAAAACCATCATTCCTTGAGCATTCTGCTCTCTTGTTGTCTTATTCATTCAGAAAAAAAGGTTACATGTCTAACCTTGATCCACACCTAAGACACAATCGACATCATACCCTATTTCTTACACAAGAACAACCCTGTAGCAAATTCAGCTTACATATACATGACCAACAACCTCTACAGACTCTTGGCAATTAGTCATTCATCATCTAAAGATTTAAGATTATATTTTACAACTTTACAACATGCCTTATTTATAGGATTTACAACAGGAAAAACCCAAAATAAAAGGGGTCCAAAAATAGTTACAGATCCACGTAGATCATTGGCTACAAATCCTGCAAATCTTGGGATTCTATTACAGTCGACTACCAAGTTGGATTACCTGTCGACTACCAGCCTGCCTTCATTCCGTCTTCAGTTAGTTTCCACACACCTGCCTATCGACCTCTTGTATGTTTACCTCTTCGAATTGTTGTCAATGTCTTTACCATGTCAAACCACCTCGACCTTCGACTTCAACTTTACCTGATCGACTCACCTCGACCTTTGACTAGCTGTCGATCCACCTAGACCTTTGACTTGTTATCAATCTACCTCAACTTCGAATGTCAGTCGATCCACCTTTAATTTCACTGTAAAGAATATAAAACCCCAAAATTATCCCACTTGTTGTCTTCTTTGTTGAAATCAAGAGACTCTAAACTCTCGTTCACAGACCTAGGGAAGGAATGCCCATTTCCTCTTTACACAAAGAGAACTTCACAGCACTCATAGACTTGGTCAATGAGTATGTTTTCCAATGTGTCTACTTTATCTAGAAACACCTTGTTTCTTTCCACCATGTATATCATGAAATGGTATTGTACATCAATGTGCTTAGTCCTAAAATGATAAGCAGGGTTCTTTGCCAAAAATATTGTGCTTTGGTTTTCGCAACTTATCTTCATAGCTCTCTACTCAAACTCAATTCCTGAACACAACCTTTGCAGCCATATTGCTACTTTGCTTCCATGAGTGGCTTCCATGTATTCAAATTTTATTTTTGATAAGGCTATGACCACAATGTCTCTTACTCATCTAGTTGAATGCTCCACCAAACATTTTGAACACATTTCCACTGGTCAACCTCCATTGATCTAGATATCAAGCCCAGCCGGTGTTGAAAAATTCATGTATATTTAATTTACTGTCACCTCCAAGTTTTCCTTGTTATAATATAGAATAATATTTTGTGCCACACGAATACCTTAATACTCTTATGACAATTGTTTAGTGCTCCTTCCTGGGTGTCGACATGTATCTGCTCAACACTCCCACTGCATGGGCAATGTCGGGTTGAGTGAATCCCATCGCATACATTAGAATACCAACAAAACTTACATAAGGAACACATGACATGTCCTCTATTTTTTTCTGTGTCCTTGGACATTGTTCAACAGTTAGCCTTTCTCCCATGGGAATTGACACCTTCACAGGTTTGCAATCATGCATGTTGAAACATTTCAAAATTGGTTCAATATACTTTGATTGGTTCAACGAGATCTTTCTAGTTGCTCGATATATCTTAATATCCATTCCAAAAATTAATATCGCTACACTGAGATCCTTCGTGTCGAACTTGGAGGATAGCCGCTTCTTCACCTCCTTTTTTGCATCCATGATGTTTCCAATCAGCAACATGTCATTGACATACAAATCTACATATATGAAATGACCATATTCTTCTTTGGAATATATGCAGTGATCAACTTTGCTTCTCACAAACCCCAAACTAAGCATGTATGTGTCAAACTTTTGGTACCACATCCTTGGTGATTTCTTTAGACCTTAAAGGGATCTTTTCAGTTTGCACACCAAATATTTCTTTCCCTTTACTACAAATCCTTCAAGTTGTTTAATGTAGATTTCCTCTTCTAGGTCCCCATGTAGGAACGTTGTCTTCACATCCATCTGTTCTATTTCCAGATTGAATGTTGCAGAAAGAGACATTAGTACTCTAATGGAAGTTAATTTTACAACAGGGGAAAAAATATCACTAAAGTTGACTCCTTCGACTTGGGAATATCCTTGCGCTACCAGTCGATCTTTGAATTTATTGAATTGACTTGTTGCATTCATCTTCTTCTTGAATACCCATTTTCTACTGAGAGGATTTCTTCCACTAGGTAACTTTACTAAGTCTTATGTCTCATTATTTTGGAAGGATTCCATCTCTTCGACCATGGCATCCTTCCATATTTTTCCCTTTATTGAGTCGAATGCATCCCCAATTGACTTGGGCTCATTATCAATGGTAGTTAACACGAATGTGGAAGGGAATTTTGGTGGAATATACCTTTCGACTATTTTTCTTACTCTTTCTTACCTCCTTACAACTAGGGTCGGTTGTTCCACCTCTTCTTCTTATTCATTCGACTCATCTGATTCACCTTCTTTGTTCCTCGGTTCAAATCGCACTGTCTCAATAATTATTCTCGGTCTGAACAATTTCTTCATGCTCGGACTTACTTCCGACTTCTTTGAATACCACATCTCGAATGTACATTGTTTTCCTCGATGAAGGATTCTAGAGCTTATATCCTTTCATTCTTTCTTTGTATCCAATGAAAATACATTTGTCTTCCTTCTTGTCCAACTTTCTCCTCTTTTCCTTGGGAACATGCCCAAATGCATCACAACCAAATACTTTGAGATGTGAAACTGAAGTATTCTTACCTGACCATACCTCATGTGGAGTCGTGTCGACTAGCACCAATTAAGGAGACATATTCAATAGATATTTTGTGGTGTCGACTGCCTCTGCCCAAATTCTTGTGCGAGTCCAACACCATTGAGCATGCTCATTGCCTTTTCCATCAATGTTCGGTTCATTCTCTCGACAACTCCATTTTTTCATTCGGTATATGGTGTGCTAGTTTGGCGTGCTATGCCACACTAGTCGTAGAACTGATCAAATTCTTTTCCATAGAATTCACCACCATTTTCAGTTCTCAACACCTTAATCTTCTTATCTATTTGGTTTTCTACAAGAGATTTAAACTCTTTGAATTTCTCAAAAACCTATGATTTCTTCCTTAGGAAATATATCCATGTCTTCCTGGAAAAATCATCTATGAAGGAGACATAATACATGGATCCACTAAGTGAAGGCCCTAAAACAGGGACAAAAACATCACTATGAACCAATTCTAGAATCTCATTTTCCCTTGTCGAACAAGACGAGAACCTCAGCTGACTTTGTTTTCCATATATACAATGTTCACAAAAGTTTACTTCTAAATTACATTCAGAAAATTCTTTGACCATACCTTTGTTATGCATAGCTTGAAGTTCTTTTTATCTAATGTGTCCCATCCTCTTGTGCCATAGCATGGTTTGGTTGACTTTATGATGACTTGTTGAGTCGGTTTGAATCAAATCAGATTAAGTTGATTCGAGTCGAGTTGAAGTCGATTTGACTTTAGGAACAATGATGTTGTTGCATCAAATCAAGTCGACACTCCCTAGCAACTTGTATAGGGTTCCAATCTAAACTCCTTTCATTAAGACCATTGCACCTTTGACCATCTTGCACAAATCCTTCTGAAATAGAGTGTGCACTCCTACATCACTCATATTGTTCACAAATATCAGGTTTCTTGCCAAACCCAGAATGTGTAACACACCTGGAAGGGTTCTACTCCTCCCATATTACGGTATCAGTCGAACTCTTCCTCATTTGACAATTTTGGTTGTCAAGTTGTCCCCCAAGAACAAGTTTCCTCCTTCATATCATTCATATTCACAGAACCATTCTCTATGTGGTTTCATATGATAGGATTCTCCTGATTCGATCAACCAAACCTATTGATCTGACTGTGTACTGGTCGACGCTAGGTACACATCGCCTCCCTTATCTGGAGTCATCTTTCTCTCAGTTGACTACTTCTCTTTGGATCTTGTATTGACTTCGATTGCCTTCAATTTGCAGTCCTTTTTGTAATGCCCAACTTTACCACATTTCCAACATCTTCTCGTCGACTGAACCAGAGATTTAGATCTACCCTTTGACTTAGACTTTCTACCAGATAATTTATATTTATCTCTGTCAAATGGTATAACTCTCACCACTAAAGCATCTTTGGTCGATCCTTCCATGTTCTTTCTTCTCATTTATTCAGAAAGTAGAGATTAAACCACATCTTCTAGCACTAATGTGGTTGTATTACTCCCTATAGCCATGACTAAGTTATCCCAGGAGTTTGGCAAAGAACATAATAGGATAATACATTTCTCCTCCTCAGTGATTTTAATATCCACATAAGATAATTGGCTTATAATGGTATTAAATGCATTTAAATGCTCAGTCACCGAACTTCCATCACTCATCCTCATAAGATACAGTTTCTTTCTGAGAAACAACTTATTTACCAGATATTTTGACTGGTACAAGCTTCCCAACTTGTCCACAATTTCTTGGCCCAATATTCACCTGAGACATTCAGTAGCACTGAATCTGCAAGACAAAGTCGAATCATATTCCTTGTTCTTCTCTCGATTTTCTCCCATTCTTTCGTCAACATACCTGTCAACATGGTACATGTACAAAATTTTGTCCATTGTTCTCTATCTATAAGGAAATATTCAATTTTAAGCTTCCAAAGCTCAAAATTCTAGACATTAAATTTTTTTATCTTTATTCTCGAGTTGCTTGCCATTATTTAACACAATATTTAGCACAATCTTTAAATATTTTATACTTACGACTCTTACTGAACCTAGAGTTTAGCTCAGATCCAAGGTTGTTAAGCCAATATCTGATACCACATGTTAGGAAATGAGACACACTTCCATGCTAAACCTAGAAGAAGATAGGAAGAAAGATATAATCAAGAAAGTAAATGACACAAAGATACACAGTACATATAGATTTTACCTTGGAAACCCAAATCGGGAAAACCAACATTCCTTGAGTGTTATGCTCTCTTGTTTTCTTATTCATTCAGAATAAAAGGTTACATGTCTAACCTTGGTCCACACCTAAGACACAATCAACATCATACCCTCTTGCTTACACAAGAACAACCCTGTAGCCAATTCGGCTTACATCTACATGACCAACAACCTCTACAGACTCTTGGAAATTATCCATTCATCATATAAATATTCAAGATTAGCTTTTACATCCTTACAACACACCTTCTTTATAGGATTTACAACAGGCAAAACCCTAAAGAAAAGGTGCCCAAAAATGGTTACAGATCTAGGTAGATCGTTGGCTACAAATCCCACGAAACTCGGGATTCTGTTACAGTCGACTACCAAGTCGAATTACCCGTCGACTTCCAGATGGCCTTCATTTGGTCTTCAATTGGTTGCCACATGCCCACATGTCGACCTCTTATCAGTTGACCTCTTCAACTTGATGTCAATGTCTTTACCATGTCGAACCACCTCGACTTCTGATTTCGAATTTACCTGGTCGACTCACCTTGACCTTTGACTTGTTGTCGATCCACCTCGACCTTCGACTTGTTTTCAATCTACCTCAACTTTGAATGCTAATCGATCCACCTCAAAATTCACTACAAATAATATAACAACCCAACAAGGTATAGAAAAGTACCCATTTTTTAGTCCCCGGTTTGAACCCACGGGTTCCTTCTGACATAAGGAATAGGACAGGTTGAGAACCTTCTTGTGTGGGGGGGCATGCAAGAGATACACACAAGGATAGCAGAGAGGGGATGATAATTTCTAGAGGGGAACAAGAACAAGGCGGGGGAGTGAGCCCAGGGATGGGCAGAAAGATGTGAGTCCCAGAGAAAGAGAAAGTTTGTGAACCTAAGAGGATTTTCCCTAGTGGTATCATGGCTTGGCACGAGGGTGGCTAGACTGTAGATATTGGTTTCATTTGATCCTATGGTTGGGTGGAAATGTGAAAACCCATAGTCAGTTGGCTAGTTTATCTCATTATTAAACAGATAAGTATTATGTGTGCTCTATGTAATGAAACAAATTAATGATTGATTCTTGTATTGCATGCTTGAATGTATAATTCTGCTAAATAGATAGAATCGTGTCCCATTTGCAAGTCTGTGTACTTGAATAGTGGTGGACCTATATGGAAGTTGTATGGGATTATGTACACTCTACGCATCTGAACATAAAGACCTTACATTTTACTCCAAAAGATAAAAACACTCTATATTGGTAGAATGGGCTTCATTGTAGGGTTATGAGTAAGAACCTATAAGAAAGTTAAAAGATCAAATGTTTTGTATCATGTGTAGACAATAATATGATGGTTGTAATGGGTCTCTTGTAGAAGGAAATCAAACCTATAAGTCTATAAATTGAATGGAAATTTCTCAAAGGGAATGAAATGTTGTAATAATGGCATGTTGGAGGCCAAAGGAGGCCGATAAACCTTGTTGTTTCCCTCTCTTTGACATGGAATGGTTGTTGGAAACTGAATTCCCATTTGGTTGTCCAAGTAGAAAGATTTTTTCTTGCTCAAAGGTAGGTCAATATCCCGAGGAAAACAAAGATTGAATCCTCACAGATCATACTAGAGAAGACTATTAATGTTTAATCCATTATTATAGTTCTTTGCATTTCATTAGATAACAATAGCATAATACAAGATCACTAAGAAATACACAATCACAAGAGACACAACATTTATCCTGGGAAACCCTCTAGGGGAAGAAAACCCAACAAAACTTCCTTAATATAGATAGCCAATGCAATGCCAAGAGATCTCTTAAACTAATGCAGAAGATCCTCTCCTAGATATGCGCCACTCTCTCTCCTTCTTCTATTAACTGCAATTCCGAAACTTGTCTCCCAAATGGGCAAGCGAGTTGTGTGTCTAAGTGAGGCACTAGCCTCCTTATTTATACAAGATTGGCATGTGTGAAGTGTCTCTTCACTGGTAGGGATTACTTCTCCAACTGGGTGGTTATAACCACCTTTATTATGTTTCAAGGCCTCTTTGATATATTATGGGGTCGACTTCTTCTTTTGTCTTTTACAATTACAATATTACCAATCCGCAAAACGGGATTTGGTCCTTTTAAAGTAGCCGACATGATCAATCCACAATGGAGATTGATCCAATGAATAATATATCAAATAATAATAAGAATACACTTTGCAGTTACATTATTTCAACACTCCCCCTTAACAAGAAGAGTATTCTTCAACAACATCATGAGAGAGAGAGAGAGGACAACATCATTAACAACATCAAGTGGGTGAGAGGATAGCATCATCAATATCATCTTGAAACACTGACTGGCGTATCTATAAATCATCGGAAGTTTTCTTCATCGACAACATCATCATTCTCAAAGGAATACCATCATCATTTGCATCAATATGTCTTAGTGTAAAAACTGATACATCATCATCATCATAGCACAAGGTTGGCTCATCATAATACAAGACTAGATTTACGTCACAACTGTCAAGTTGGAAGCTCAGTACTCATCTCATCTCAATGTCTTACTTTACGTCATAGCACTCAGGCTGGAAGCAAGATACTAGAGTGGATTTACATCACAACTATCAAGTTGGAAGCACAGTACTAGTCTCACCTCATCATCTTGATTTACGTCACAACACTCAAGCAGGAAGAAAGATACTCGTCCTGCTTTACGTCACAATCATCAGGTCAAAAGCAGGATACTAGACTGGATTTACGTCACAACTGTCTAGCTGGAAGCTCAGTGTTAGTCTCATCAGATCATCTTTCTTTACATCACAACCATCAGGTTGGAAGCAAGGTACACATCCTTCTTTACATCACAACCATCAGGTTGGAAGCAGGGAACTAGACTTGCTTTAGTCGCAACTATACAACCGGAAGCATAGTACTAGTCACACATCATCTTGCTTTACGTCACAACCATCATGTCGGAAGTAGGATACTAGACTGGCTTTACGTCACAGCTATCCAGCTGGAAGAAAAGTACTAGTCATATCACATCATCTTGCTTTATGTCACAACCATCAGGTCGGAAGAAAGAGATGTCTCATTACAACATCTACTCCCCCTTTCAGGGAGGGTCCTTTCGGACTATACCAAGCTTATCTCAAAAGTACTCAAACTTTATATGAGATAGTGGCTTGGTCAACATGTTAGCAACCTATTCATCCATGCTAATGTACTATAGCTTTAAGGCTCCTCTCTACACCGTGTCACGGATGTAATGATAATGGATCTCTATGTTCTTCGACCTATCGTGGAATACATGATTCTCTGTCATCTTTATGCAGCTCTAGTTGTCACATAGAATCAAGGTTTCTCTCATCTCTAAGTCAAATAGGTCGGTCAGCAACTTTCGAAGCCATATAGCTTCGCAGCTGGCAGAACATGCAGCAATGTATTCTTCTTTCATTGTGCTGAGAGCAATACTAGATTGCTTCCTACTCTGCCATGAGATCATAGTTGATCCCAAACTGAAACAACATCCTGAAGTGCTTTTCCTATCAGAAACACTTCCTACCCAATCTTCATTAGTATATCCACTCAACGTGAAATCATGATCTCCATCATAGCTGAGACCACAATCTATTGTACCTTTAAGGTACCTCATCACATGTTTTGCAGCCACTAGGTGAACACATCTGGGTTCTACCAGAAACTGACTCAAGGTGTTCACGGAAAAAAAAATGTTTGGTCTGGTGTTTTTCAGGTACATCAACGATCCAATAATCTGTTTGTACAGTGTGGCATCAATCAACTCTGACGAAGTATCGACCAGCAGCTTCAGCTTTGCATCCATGGGTGTATTCATGGCCTTGCATTCCAACATGTCGAATCTCTTCAAGATTTCGACCGTATACTTCCCTTGGTTAAGGAAGATGCTCTCAGGACTCTACCATACCTCAAGACCTAAGAAATAATGCATTAGGCCAAGGTCTTTCATTTCAAATTCTGAGGCAAGTCTCTTTTTACATTCAGTGATGAGATTTTCTTCTCCAGTTAAGAATAAGTCATCCACATATAGTAGTGAGATTACTGGCTCATCGTTCATGATCTTGAAGTAGAGGTTAGAGTCTTCTTTACACTTGGTAAAGCCTAAGCTCGTCAAGAAACTGTCTATACGGCCATACCACTTCAATCCGTATAAGGCTTTCTTCAATCTGCAGACATGAGACTTCCTGTCTTCAACCTCAAATCCTTGAGGTTGCTCTATATACACTTCCTCTTCGATGACACTATTTAGGAAAGTTGTCTTCACATCCATCTGGTGCAGCTTCCACTTCATCTTAGCTGCAAGAGCTATGATGGTTATGATCGAAGTGTATCTGGCCATAGGAGCGAATGTCTCTTCATAGTCAATGCCTTCCTTCTCGGAAAAGCCACGAGCGACAAATCTTGCTTTATACTTCTCAATACTTCCATCAGCAACATGTTTTATTTTGAAGAACCATCTGGAGGATACTACATCTTTATTCTTTGGTCTGGGAACTATTTCCCATACTTCGTTCTTCATTATGGATTGGTATTCCTCTGTCATGGCATCCACCCATTTTTTCCTCTGAATGGCTTCTTCAAAGCAGGTAGGCTCCTCTTCTAGGATATCACACAACAAAGCCATATAATTGGAGAATGGCTTTGGCCTTTTCACATGTCTCGTAGTTCCTTGGGGAACACCGTACTACTCTCCATCTTGAATAAACTCTCTAGCCCAAGCTGGCTTTCTTTTATGGAGGCTCGTCATTTGAGGAGGTTCTTGCACTTCTAATATATCATGTTCTTCTAGAAGTTCCTCATTAGGGGAAGTTATGACTTCCCTCACTAGTTCTGTAGCTCTAGGAACCTCCCTCATTGCAATACTGGGGATTACGGGTTCCTCTTCATATACTTCTTCAAGATGGCATAGTTTAGATTTCTTGAGAACTACATCTTCATAAAAGGTCACATCCCTGCTGATCTCAATGTGATGGTGACCTA
>JASDQU010245269.1:197641-212987 GCA_032191745.1 Picea mariana | reverse complement strand
GTAAAGCAAGACGTTGAGATGAGGCTAGTATTGTGCTTCCAGCTTGAGAGTTGTGACGTTCCCAGACCAAATAGCAAGGATGTGGTATCGTCCAAATGGCTCTTCAAAATAAAACATGTTGTTGATGGAAGTATTGAGAAGTATAAAGCAAGATTTGTAGTTCGTAGATTTTCTCAAAAAGAAGGCATTGACTATGAAGAGACATTCGCTCCTGTAGCCAGATACACTTCGATTAGAACGATCATAGCCCTTGCAGCTAAGATGAAGTGGAAGTTACACCAGATGGACGTAAAGACAACTTTTCTAAATGGTGTCATCGAAGAAGAAGTCTATATAGAGCAACCTCAAGGATTGAAGTTGAAGACAGGAAGTCTCATGTTTGCAAGTTAAAGAAGGCTCTATACGGATTGAAGCAAGCTCCTAGAGCTTGGTATGGATGGATAGACAGTTTCCTGATGAGCTTGGGCTTTACCAAAAGTAAAGTTGATTCTAACCTCTACTTCAAGGTCATGAACGATGAGCCAGTGATATTATTACTATATGTGAATGACTTATTCTTAACTAGAGAAGAAAAGCTCATCACCGAATGTAAGAAGAGGCTTGCTTCAGAATTTGAGATGAAAGACCTTGGCCTAATGCATTATTTCTTAGGTCTTGAGGTATGGCAGAGTACAGAGAGGATCTTCCTTAACCAAGGGAAGTATGTAGTCGAAATCCTGAAGAGATTCGACATGTTAGAGTGCAAGTCCATGAATACACCCATGGAAACGAAGCTGAAGTTGTTGGTCGACACTTCGTCAGAATTGATTGATGCCACATTGTATAGACAGATTATTGGATCGTTGATGTACCTGATGAACACCAGACCAGATATTTGTTTTGTCGTGAACACCTTGAGTCAGTTTCTGGTAGAACCCAGACATGTTCAGCTAGTGGCTGCAAAACATGTGATGAGGTACCTTAAGGGTACATTAGATTGTGGTCTCAATTATAATGGAGATCATGATTTAACATTGAGTGGGTACACTGATTCAGATTGGGATGGAAGTGTTTCTGACAGGAAAAATACTTCAGGATGTTATTTCAGTTTGGGATCAACCATGATCTCATGGCAAAGTAGGAAGCAATCCAGCATTGCTCTCAGCACAGCGGAAGCAGAATACATTGTTCCATGTTCTGCTAGCTGCGAAGCTATATGGCTTCGAAAGTTGTTGACCGGTCTATTTGACCTAGAGATGGAAGCAACCACGATCCTATGTGACAACCAGAGCTGCATAAAGATGACAAAGAATCTTGTATTCCATGACAAGTCGAAGCACATACAGATTCGATATCATTACATCTGTGACATGGTGCAAAGAGGAGCCATAAAGCTCGAGTACGTTAGCACAAATGAACAGGTTGTTGATGTGATGACCAAGCCTCTATCTCGTGTAAAGTTTGAGAACTTTCGAGATAAGCTTGGTATAGTCCGAAAGGACCTTCCTCGAAAGGGGGAGTAGTTGTTGTGATATGACTAGTACTGTGCTTCCAGCTTGAGAGTTGTGACGTAAAGCTAGTCTAGTATCTTGCTTCCAGCTTGAGTGTTGTGACATAAAACAAGACGTTGTGATGTGACTAGTACTGTGCTTCCAGCTTGAGAGTTGTGACGTAAAGCCAGTCTAGTATCTTGCTTCTAGCTTGAGTGTTGTGGCGTAAAGCAAGATGTTGAGATGAGACTAGTATTGTGCTTCCAGCTTGAGAGTTGTGACGTTCCCAGACCGAATAGCAAGGATGTGGTATCGTCCAAATGGATTTTCAAAATAAAACATGTTGTTGATGGAAGTATTGAGAAGTATAAAGCAAGATTTGTAGCTCGTGGATTTTCTCAAAAAGAAGGCATTGACTATGAAGAGACATTCGCTCATGTAGCCAGATACACTTCGATCAGAACCATCATAGCCCTTGCAGCTAAGATGAAGTGGAAGTTACACCAGATGGACGTAAAGACAACCTTCCTAAATGGTGTCATCGAAGAAGAAGTGTATATAGAGCAACCTCAAGGATTTGAAGTTGAAGACAGGAAGTCTCATGTCTGCAAGTTGAAGAAGGCTCTATACGGATTGAAGCAAGCTCCTATAGCTTGGTATGGCCGGATAGACAGTTTCCTTATGAGCTTGGGCTTTACCAAAAGTAAAGCAGATTCTAACCTCTACTTCAAGGTCATGAACAATGAGCCAGTGATATTATTACTATATGTGGATGACTTATTCTAACTGAAGAAGAAAAGCTCATCATCGAATGTAAGAAGAGACTTGCTTCAGAATTTGAGATGAAAGACCTTGGCCTAATGCATTATTTCTTAGGTCTTGAGGTATGGCAGAGTCCAGAGAGGATCTTCCTTAACCAAGGGAAGTATGCAATCGAAATCCTGAAGAGATTCGACATGTTAGAGTGCAAATCCATGAATACACCCATGGAAACAAAGTTGAAGTTGTTGGTCGACACTTCGTTAGAATTGATTGATGCCACATTGTATAGACAGATTATTGGATCGTTGATGTATCTGACAAACACCAGACCAGATGTTTGTTTTGTCGTGAACACCTTGAGTCAGTTTCTGGTAGAACCCAGACATGTTCACCTAGTGGCTGCAAAACATGTGATGAGGTACCTTAAGGGTACATTAGATTGTGGTCTCAGTTATGATGGAGATCATGATTTCACATTGAGTGGGTACACTGATTCAGATTGGGATGGAAGTGTTTCTGACAGGAAAAGCACTTCAGGATGTTGTTTCAGTTTGGGATTAGCCATGATCTCATGCCAGAGTAGGAAGCAATCCAGCATTGCTCTCAGCACAGCGGAAGCAGAATACATTGTTGCGTGTTCTGCTAGCTACGAAGCTATATGGCTTTGAAAGTTGTTGACCGGTCTATTTGACCTAGAGATGGAAGCAACCACGATCCTATGTGACAACCAGAGCTGCATAAAGATGACAAAGAATCTTGTATTCCATGACATATCGAAGCACATACCGATTTGATATCATTACATCCATGACATGGTGCAGAGAGGAGCCATAAAGCTCCAGTATGTTAGCATAGATGAACAGGTTGTTGATGTGTTGACCAAGCCTCTATCTCGTGTAAAGTTTGAGCACTTTCAAGATAAGCTTGGTATAGTCCGAAAGGACATTCCTCGAAAGGGGGAGTAGCTATTGTGATGTGACTAGTACTGTGCTTCCATCTTGAGAGCTGTGACGTAAAGCCAGTCTAGTATCATGCTTCCAGCTTGAGTGTTGTGACGTAAAGCAAGACATTTTGATGTGACTAGTACTATGCTTCCAGCTTGAGAGCTGTGACGTAAAGCCAGTCTAGTATCTTGCTTCCAGCTTGAGTGTTGTGACGTAAAGCAAGACGTTGAGACGAGACTAGTACTGTGCTTCCATCTTGAGAGCTATGACGTAAAGCCAATCTAGTATCTTGCTTCCATCTTGAGTGTTGTGACGTAAAGCAAGACGTTGAGATGAGACTAGTACTGTGCTTCCAGCTTGAGAGTTGTGACGTAAAGTCAATTTAGTATCTTGCTTCCAGCTTGAGTGTTGTGACGTAAAGCAAGACGTTGAGATAAGACTAGTATTGTGCTTCCAGCTTGAGAGATGTGACGTAAAGCTAGTCTAGTATCTTGCTTCCAGCTTGATTGTTGTGACGTAAAGCAAGACGATGAGATGAGACTAGCATTGTGATTCCAGCTTGATAAGTTGTGACGTAAAGCCAGTCTAGTATCTTGCTTCCAGCTTGATTGTTGTGACGTAAAGCAAGACAAGCACTATGCTTCCAGCTTGACAGCTGTGACGTAAAGCCAGTCCAGTATTATGATGATGAGCCAGCATCGTGTTGTGATGATGATGATGTATTATTTTTATACTAATTCATATTGATGCAGATGATGATTACATTCCTTTGAGAATGACGATGTTGTCGATGAAGAACACTTCCGATGATTTATAGATACGCCAGCCAGTGTTCCAAGATGATATTGATGATGATGTCCTCCTAATGTTGTTGATGATGCAGTCCTCTCTCTCGCTTAATGCTGTTGAAGAATACCCTTCTTGTTAAGGGGGAGTGTTGAAATAATGTAACTGCAAAGTGTATTCTGATTATTATTTGATATATTATTCATTGGATCAATCCCCATTGCGGATTGATCATGTCGACTATTGTAAAGGACCAAATCCCCTTTTGCGGATTGGTCAAAATGTAATTGTAATAGGMAAAATAAGAAGTCGGCCCCAGAATATATTAAAGAGGCCTCGGAATATATTAAAGGTGGTTATAACCACCCAGATTGAGAAGTCGACCCCGCCAGTGAAGAGACACTTCCACACGTGTCAGACTTGTATAAATAAGGAAGCTAGCCCCTCACTTAGACATACACTCACTTGTTCATTTGAGAGACAAGTTTCAGAGCTGCAGTTGGAGAAGAGAGAGAGAGAGAGGCACATCTTTGGGAGAGGACTTTCTGTACTTGTTTGAGTTATCTCTTGACATTGTATTGGCTATCTATAATAAGGAAGTTTTTATGGGTTTTCTGCCCCATGAGGGTTTCCCAGGATAAATGACGTGTCTCTTGTGATTGTGTATTTCTCAGTGATCCTATCTTATGCTATTGTTATCTACTGAAATGCAAAGAACTCTAATAATAGCTTAAACATTAACATATTTGATCTAGAGTTGAAGCCAACTTTGATATACTATGATAATCAAAGTTTTGTGAAGCTTTCAGAGAATCCAGTCTTTCACGACAAGTCAGAGCATATAGAGATCAAATACCATATCATCCGAGACATGGTGCAGAAAGGAGCAGCAGAACTTTGGTACATATTCACATATGAGAAGATAGCAGACATTCCCACCAAGCCTCTGTCTAGAGTGAAGTATGAGTAATTCAGAGACAAGCTTGGTGTGATGCAGAATGTCCACCCTCGTTGAGAGGGAGTTGTGATATTTCTCCTACAACATGCAGATACTCTCCCTTTCGCCAAGGGATTCCCGGATCAATCATGTGAAGTGACTGAGGGAGTAATGAGTAGCCCGGTACAAGTCTTGTCTAAGCCATGTGAAGTGGCTAGGTGTGATTGGGACTTGTAATGTTGTCCTATGCCATGTGAAGTGGCTAGGTGTGATTGGGACCATGGTGTAGCCTTGCCTAAGCCATGTGAAGTGGCTACGTGTGAATGAGGCTATGGTGGTAGTCTTGTCCATACCATGTGAAGTGGATGGGTGTGATTGGGACTACTATTAGAGGAGAAACGTCATAGATACTTGTAGCGTAGTCTTGAAACTATGGTGGTAGTCTTGCCCATACCATGTAAAGTGGATGGGTGTGATTGGGACCACTAGAGGAGAACATCATGGAAGAATACCTCCCTCGCTAAGAGGGAGAGTTGATGTTTTGTAACAACGGGAGGTATTCCCTCCTAGACAACTTTTCTTAGAGAGGAAGATTCCAAGAATTCAAAGGAAGACCATTGAACAGTTGAGGTACACCCCGGAAGAGAAGTCGACCCACAAGAAAATAATAAAGTGGAAATAGAATTTCCTGCAAGAGAAGTCGACCCACAGGAAAATAATAAAGTGGAAATAGAATTTACAGTAAGAGAAGTCTACCGACAAGAAAATAATAAAATGGAAATAGAATTTCCAGGAAGAGAAGTCGGCCCGAGTAAAGTGATTGAACTAGAATAAATAAAGGTGACACCTTTGATCATTTAACACACTCAACTCATCATCTCAGCAAGGAAACGGAGGTGCAAGTCTGAGGCAACCCTAGGAGACATTGCAACTGGGGTTCTTGGTGGTTCATGGTGATTTCTCTTGTGCGCTACCTCTAGAAGAGTTGTGCTAGGGTTGTGAGGTGACTCAATTGTCTACCCTCACTAGGGTTTGACAAGAAGAAGAGATAAGTACTTGTTATTAAGGTTTCTTCATTGTTGGTTTTTCTCTTGTGAATAGAGCTTGTTCATGGTTATATTGTATTATCAAAAATATTCTCTCTAAGAAAAGTTGGCTACGTGTTTCCCCGAGTTTGGGGTTTTCCTAAGATAAATCTTTGTGTCTTCTTGTGCTTGTCTATCTGCTTCTAGATCCTGCTTATATTTTCAGTATATGATTGTTGAATTTTAAAAGAAGATCAAAATACTCTGGTAAATCTATTGCTACTGAAAATGTAAGAAAATCTAACATGTAGTTGGACAAGTTAGGCCACTCCACTCCAAATCTTCAAAAATGTTGTTTCCTTATTGACTTAGAACACCCAAAAAAAATCCCATTGCCTGGTGATTTTCCTCTTCATTGCAACAAAAATCCACAAAAAGGACTGAAATGTAGTCGCCTTTTGAATGGAGAATCCCTTAAAATGTTGTTTTGACCCTACAATTAAAAAACGACTAAAAAAACTATTGGAATGTGGAGTTTTATGTGTTTTTATGCTTTATAAACACAGGTTGAGCTTTTTCGCCCGAACTCAACCAAGTCTCACAAGACTCCATCAAACTAGTCAAGCCTTGCAAAAATTAGCCCTCCCTGGAAAACCTGACAAGTTACAGTGAGTTTGACCAAATTTACGGAGTTTTTGCCTTACCAACTTGTCTCTATTAGCGTTTTGGTCAAGTTGAGTCAAACTCATAAGTACCCTATCAACTCAGCCAATCTAGTAGCTACTACCAATGTATGTGACTGAGTTGGCACATGCTTTCCATCTATGAGAATTCGAGAGGAATACTAGACTGCTAGATAGAGAAGTTGGGGTGGCCATTAGACTTTGGGGCTCTATTTCTAATAATCTCAAGTTGTAATTTATTATTTTGTCTTATCGGTTTTAAGTAAGATGATTTGCACTCTTCGCTCAAGTAATGGTTTTTAAGCAATTGCTAATTGCTATTTTCTAATCTTGTTTTTATGTTCATAAATTTTTAATTTCACAAGACATAAACTACCTAAATTTAGACTGAAGCACCATTTACCATAGACAAATCCAAGCATTTAAATTCTTCTTGATTAAACACTTTCTATTTGTAGATCATGATGGTGGTTAATAAAGGTGAACCGTGATTTTCATTATTCCATTTCTCTAACATTTGTATCCAACCTTGAACTTGTTGGAATTATTGTCATCGATGTCAAAGGATTAATGTTGTCATTAATGTCATATTACAACATTACAATGCACACAACATTTCCAACATTGATTTATCTATATAGGTTTACGAGTATATTAAAAAATGGGTGCCTGTAAAAGAGTAAAAAGTGAAATGGTTGTTTCAAACCCATGGGTTTGGGTATTTTACCATGGTATTTTCCCATGGTATTTGGAAAAGTAAAATAAAAAGGGAGAATTAATTAGTTAATTAATGGACATGTCCCTTCATGAAGGGTTATGAAAAAGTATAAAAAAAAAAAGTGTGTATGTGTGAAAAATGGATGAGCAAAGATTGAATATCATTCCAAAAGAGAAGAGTTGTGAAATCAGTTTCAGATCAACTTTGCATTTTCGCGATAACTTATGTTCTAGGATGTCTCAGACCTTGAAATTTTGAAGAAATGAAGGAGAGATCTTTGTGTACATGTCACAAAACTTTCAGATGTTGGTTCGCTAAACTTTAGAAGATATTCCTTGTGGAAGTTAGGGTTTATGAATGGTCCTAAGATCAGTTTCAAATAGGTCAGTTTGACATTTTCACTTTAACTTCTTTTTTGGGACTCTTCAGACTGTGGATTTTTTACAGAACAAAGAAGACATACATAAGTACCTCAGATAAAAATTTCAAATGTTGGTTCGTTATACTTTCAGAGATATGATATGTGGAAGTTAGGGTTCCTGAATGCTCCTGAAATCAGTTTCAAACAAGTCAATTTGTCATTTTCACTATAACTTATTTTTTTGGACTCTTTAGACTCTAAAATGTTTACAGAACACAGGAGACATACAAAAGTACCTTGGGAAAAAATTTCAAATGTTGGTTTGTTGTACTTTCTGAAATATGCTATATGGAAGTTAGGGTTTTTTAATGGTCCTAAGATTAGTTTCAAACATGTCAATTTGGCATTTTCACTATAACTTCTTTAACTTCTTTTTTGGGACACTTCAGACTATGAAATTTTTACAAAACAAAATAGACACACAGAAATACCTTAGGTAACAATTTCAGATGTTGGTTCATTGTACGTTCTAAGATAGGCTATGTGGAAGTTAAGGTTCTTGAATGGTCATGAAGTCAGTTTCAAATAGGTCAGCTTGGCATTTTCACTATAACTTCATTTTTGAAACTCTTGAGACTGTAAAAATTTTAGAGAATGGAGGAGACATACAGAAGTACCTCATGTAAAAATTTCAAAATCAGATTTGCAAAATTTGATATGTCGCATGTTGTACAAGTTCGTTCTTGGGAAGAGGCATGGTATCTCCACTTTTAGGGATAACTAGGAGATTATGTCTCGAGGCCCGCATGTCCTAGACATGAAGTACTGAGAGCCAAATCGACTTAGGCATGGCCCTGGAGGGCCCATATTTTCTCCCTTTCAGCGCCTCTACTTTTCCAGCAGCAGCAACATCCATCACCATCGGCTTGGTCTTGTGACAGAGATGGTTCTTGCTCCACGAGGTAATGAGTCTGAGTATCATGGTATGTATCACTCTGATCCTCAAAACCTTTGAATAGGTGCATTTAATTCCTTTTATTTCTAACAAATGCTTGGATCTTATACTTGTCCACTTGACCATGTCTGGGGGGAATGACAGGATGCCCCAGCAAGCCTGTGTCCGTAGGTTTTGGTTTGCCACTGGGGGGATTTCTAAAAATCCATTGTCCACTCCTTTCATATTACCACTTTTTCATCCTGCTTCCCGCTCATCTACCCCATTTCATTTTGTCCAGGCATTGGGTTGGCCAATCATTTGAGGGTTGCACCTTACCTCGTGGGAAGAAGGGGCTAAAGGCCCAGAAGGTAAAAGCAAGTTGGCAAAAGATAAAAGCCTAAAAATAAAACCTCGAGATGCTTCGCCCAGGGATCCCCGAGAAAGCAGTAAAAGGCTTCTCAGCAGGAAACAAGGGGGACCCATAAAAATAATAAAACAAGACTTAGTCAAAGGATAGGGAGTCTCATCACGAGCCAGCCTATTAGGTCCATGGGTACCTAGCAGTATGACACTACTAGCAGCTGGTTACCACGCCAGGGTAGTGACTCTTGGTTGCATGGCCAAGAGAAAGGGGGTCTCATCACGAGCCAACCTTCTCATTTTTGTGAAAGTACTTGTGGGTAACACTGTCACCACTGGTCACCACGCCAGGGCAGTGTCCTCTGATTAACTTCGTGAAGAAAAATCAATAAGAATAAAGAATAAAAGGCATGAATGGGCTTGGAAACAATTGCATCTAGGACAGGTGCAACTTGCCTTCTACAAAGGCACCCGCAGGTAAAGCTTTGCATTCCTTTGCTTTCACCGCACCCATTGTCAGGACATCCCTTATCCACATCACCCACTTACATGGCTTAGATGAAGTCTTTTCCGGGAACTTTCCAACGGACACTAGCCCAATAGGACACCCTGTCACTTTCCCCAAACTTGTATTGCAGGCTTGTATAATGTCTTTGAGCTTTTAACTGGGGTAATAGGGGTTTTATGCACATGTTTAATAATATTGATGATGAGATGTGATTGATATTGCTATAATCCCTGTGACTTATGAGCCCATGGAGGGTGTAGTTGTTGATGTGCAGGATCATGCCCGACGGACAGGTACCATGTTGGACAGGACACATGGGGAGATGATCAGTTCAGACCTCCATGGGGCTGAAGAGCCCACCAGATGGATGTTGAGACCCCAACAGGGGGCAGAGACAAGACAGAGGGGTTTGCACCAGAGAGAAGAAGGACATCTTGCAGAGGCACCCTGGCAGAGCTTGACCTAGGGGGGTTGTGCCCCTTTCACTGGAACGTTGGCCTTCGAAGGCCTAGGACGTCATTCAAGAGGTTCATGACGTCATCATTGCTTCATGGACGTTTTGGCAGACAGACAAGGCAGTTTTGGCACGTGTGGCAGGTTGGAGAAGCCTAAGGAGGGCTAACATTTTGCTCCAGGAGGCTGCATTTGCCCTAGAAGGGGCTAACGTCACCCTAGAAGGGGCATGACGTCTTGTCTTAGCTTGATTAGGGTTTCATTTATGACATTTTAATGTAAAACAGTATGATTTTAGTATTTTGGCCTTGTCGGCCTTTTTATGACCTAAAAAGTAAAATTAGGTCATGGTACTGTATGAATTGAGGGTTTTCACCTTCATTTTTTCATCATCTCTCACTCACTCATTAGTGAGGTCTGAAATTTGCGCCATCTTTGGACTTCTTGGCTGAAATTGTGAGGTGCACTTGTTGAAGGAAGACTTTTTTGGACTTATATTGGCATTTTTGGCATTTATCTTGGTGGAAGTTGTTACAACTAGGGTTTTCTACTTGATTTCTTGGTTAAACGTAAGTGAATTTCTGCAAAACTTCTTAATTGAATGGTTGTAGTATTATTTTCTTGCATTTATGGTTATAATTTGTTGATCTAAACCCTAGGTGACAAGCACACATTGAAGGTCCTTGTCTCATGTCCCTACCAAGGTTTTAAGCCATTTATTGAAGTGAGATAGAGCCTTGCCTTAGCAACACTCTATTCTTCCTCTTCCATGCTAGCTGTTCCCCTACACCTTGGTGAGTCGATTTTCCCTAGGGTTTGCCTAGTAAAGACTTGCCATAGCAACACGTTACTTGCAAACCTTCTTGTCTTAGTTTTATGCAATCTTTTGAGCTAGTCGTTTTGCCATTAAGTTAAGGAAGGAGGAGAGAGCACTAAGGCCTAGTTCCCCTACACCAAAGTGAGCCTCTCTCCCCTAGGGTTTCATCCTTGAGGCCTTACCATAGCAACACCTCAAGGTTTAACTCTCTTGTCCTTGGTCTTTACCATTATCATTTGATCCTTCAGCTTTTGCGTCCTCCTTTTGACTCCATTTTCCCTAGGAACGCACTGATCTAAGGCCTAGTGTGTGAGTACCCTGATCTCAAAACAACTTCTAATACTTTGAACAAATCCTAATTATACTAACCCTAGCCTAGATTAACCCTACTAATCTTACTGTTGTCGTCATCTTTCTTGTGCTATAAACACCTTTGTGCAGCTATTGTCTTACTTTTAAAGCAATTGAATGGTTGGTTAAGGCATTAACTATTAAGTGTTGATTTGTTACATTGAATGCCAAGTTTCTTTAGCATTTATTGAGAAGTGATATCGTAACTATTGCTATTGTACAAACATTGACTTCGTCAATATTTATTACTCGATTGCTTATTATTAGAAAGTCATTCATTATATGAAGTACTAACCAGCAAGCAAGCTTGCACATGCAGTTTTATTGTTGCTTTGTCTCGGGCAGGTGATCTTATTGGTTATTACTTCCGGTCATCTTTATTGGCTATAAGACAGACTTTCTGATCAGGTGGTGACTTGTGAGGGGGAAATTATCTTTGATCTCTTAAACCCTTTTGCCTTCTCAAAACCGAAGGTCACCGGGGACGTCTCCCCTGGGCCTCACCTCCCTAAATAGAAATAACATTCCCACCGAGGTGACAATGGGTGGGATTGGTTCAGTTACGCCAATTTGACATCTTTTTATCCATCTTTTATCCTGACTACAAACTGTGCGATAACAAGGCCCAAAAAAACAAGATTTGAGAAAATTACCATTTGGAAATTCAAATTTTGGTTAGACCTGGTGAAGGTAAAAGTAGTGAAAAGACCTGGTGAAGGAAGAAGCTTTGAGTAGACCTGGTGAAGGCAGAAGCAGCGAGCATACATGGTGAAGGAAGAAGTAGCAAGCAAACTCGGTGAAGGTTGGTGTATCTTGCTAAGTTGGTGCTTAGCAGTGGGGATTGTTGTCTCCAGTAGATTGGTGTCTACCAAAATCTGTAAGAGTAGGTTGGTGTCGCTCAAACAAAGAGATTGGTGTCTCTTGCTAAGTTGGTGCTTCGTGGTGGGGATTGGTGTCTTCAATAGATTGGTGTGTATGAAGATCTATAAGAGTAGGTTGGTTCCTACCAGGATTTGTACCGGTGGGGATTAGAGTCTCTAGTAGGTTAGTGCCTACAAATATTTGTAATAGTAGGTTGGTGCCTACAAAAAATTATAAAGATAAGTTTTGTGGTTTTCTCCAGAAAGGGGATCCACATAAATCTTGTGTTTCATGTTCTGCTATTAATACATCTCATATGAAATTGTTTTCTTCCAGTTGATGAATGTTTGAAAAACAAAAAAATTGTGTTATATTGATTCACCCCTCCCTCTCAACATATGTGTGTTCAACAATTGGTATTAGAGTGGGTTCCTTCGAAAACAATCTAACCACTGGAAGGTAGATCTCCAGAGCATACATGGTCGGTCAAGAAGGTTTCTCCACAAACAGGTTTTCGTTGTTTGACGAGACAAACTATGCCTTATGGAGCATAAAATGCGACCTATTTAATGGCTCTTGGTTTTGATATTTGGCAATCAGTCGTCTGGTTATATAGCTCCAACAACTCCACCAACAAATGAGGCAGAAGAAGCCCAGTGAAAATAATGCAAAAGCCATGAATTCCATCTTGTGTGGTCCATCATAATTAGAGTTTGTCAAGGTGATGCATTGTGGATCGGCAAAAGAAATTTGGGACAAGCTTCAAAATATCTATGAAGTCGATCACAAGGTTAAGAAGGCAAAGCTCCAAATTCATAAAAGACAATGCGAGAGTCTAAAAATAAAAGACAAAGAAAATGTTGCAGCCTATCTCCTTCGTGTGGACAAAATTGTCAACGCAATCAGAGGACATGAAGAAAAGGTTGAAGAACCTATGATTGTACAAAAGGTGTTAAGGTCACTCCCCTTAAGATTTGATGCCAAAGTTTCTGCCATTGAAGAAATGAAGCGTCTTGATTCATTAACAATGGATGAATTGCATGGGATCCTCATGGCATATGAAATGAGGACAAAGAAAGAAAAGTCATCAAAGAAAGAAGTTGCCTTTGAAGCCTTAAAGAAGACAATGAATGGAGAGCATGGATCAAGCAATAGCTCCGACAATGAATCAAATGCAGAGGAATAACATTTTATGAGGAAACTCAAAAAAGGATATGGCAAATACAAAGGTAAGTTGCTAAGTGTCCATATGTGAAAAATTATGGAAAAATAGGATATTTTCTTGCTAAGTGTCCATATGTGAAAAATTAAAGTAGTGATGATGAAGAAGACATAACATTAAGAAAGAGAGCAAACCTCATCAAAAGGGTAAGCGTGAAAAGAAGAAAAACTTCCATAAGCAAAAGAAAAGTCTTTACTCCAAAGAGGAAAGTAGTTCATCTGAATAGGGCAATGAAAGTATCTCTGATACTGAAGAAACTTTTTTCATGGCCATAGAAACAAAAATTGATGAAGACAAAGGGAAAGAAACGATTATTTCAGAAGAAGAAGAAAATGTTGAAACATATGGGGAAGAAGATCTTGAAGAACTCATGTGTGCCTTAAGACAAATAAAGAAGCTTAGGAAAAATAATTTGAAACAAAAGGAGAAGTTACAAAAATATGAAGAAGTGGATCATGATTTAAAAGACAAAATGTATGAAAGTCTTGAAGAAACAGAAAAGATTATCAAAACCTAAAGGTTCAATTAGAAGAAACAAGAAGGATGGAAGAAGTGGTGAGAATTCAACTGAAGAAAAAGGAAGAAAATTGCGAAGAGCTAGAATCTGAAATTGTTTCCTTAAGACAGGAACTAGAGAAAACAACTATTAAGTTGAATAGAAGCTTCAAGTTTGAAACCTTAGACAATATCATCAATTGTCAAAGGTCTCCATTCATTAATACTAGTCTTGGATATGATGTTGTTGTTGCCTCCCTACTTACATCTAGCATTGCTACAGCAAGGGAAGTTATATTTGTTCCAGGAGCTCAGACTGGTTAGCCAGAAGAGCAACATATTGTTGATTGTGCTAAACAAATTGATTAGTTGTGTGTTCCTCACATACCAGAATTTGAGCATGATGTTACAGATGACATTGTTGTTGATATGTCGGGTTGTTGTACTTCTGTAAGTGAACATTACCCTCATCCTACTTCCTCTGATCAACCAACACAAAAATATGTGCCTTATCATCATCCTCACCATAAAAATCGAAGGAATGTCAATCATGCTTTCAGATCTTTGCAAAGAGACGTGAAAGACAAAATTGTGGACCAGTGCCAACTACCAGGATAGATTGTGGTTGGATTGATGGATGGTAGTGGAATCATCTGACCAGATGTTTGAGGACTTCATTCGTTGTGTATCATTAGTGGTACAATCGTGCATCGTTCCTTTTACTTACTAATGATTGCCTTGGAAGTGGTCGACCAAGGATCGACCCAACATGATAGTCGACTGGAGTTTTGACTCGGTATTCGTCGATAGAGTTTCGACTAGGTTGTTTGTCGACTAGAATTTTTTACGAGAACTATTGTTGCTACTTATTGATCCCTCATGGGGGGAATACTTGAAGTTGTTGATATGTGAAGTCAACTGATGTCTTCTTGTTGACTCCATTGTTTCTTATTGAATCAACTTCGATTTTTTGAGACCAATGAAACCATGTTCGCCTATTGTTGGAGATATACTACTGCTTATGTTGGATACAAAGACTATCTGGATTGATAGAGACTGATTATCTTGCGTTGTTGGTGACAACGTTTAGACTTCTTCAGGAGTGTTGCTTTATCGTGTTTGAGCATTTTTTGCAGTCAAAACAAATTAAAGGACATTCAATTGCGAGTAATATCCATCTCATCACTAACTGCTTAGGAGAAGCACAAGCTCATGGGGAGCATCCCTTTACCATTGAGATCAAAGGGGGAGAGCTGAAAACGAAGGAAGAGTTGCAGATAGAGAGAGAATTATTTCTATGTTTGGTGAACTATGTGTTTCATTGCAAGATTGTCATCAATGACAAACGGAGAGATTGTTGGAATTATGTTACGAACATAATAATTAAAATAATAGTAATTAATAATTTAATTAAATCAAGAGGCACATACCTCTTCATCAAGAGGCACGTACATCTTCACCTTGTGACCAGTTAATGCTATATAGTAAATCGTCACGAGGGTATTGTAACAACCATTCATCTATTACTAATTTATTCAATCATTCTTAAAATAACAAGTCTTATTGTTACAAATTAATAGTCATTTATATCAAAGAATTAATGTTGTCATTAATATCATATAACGACATTACAATACACACGGCATTACCAAGATAT
>JASDQU010245269.1:179195-192060 GCA_032191745.1 Picea mariana | reverse complement strand
CATTGTATAAGCTATTTATGATAAGGAAGTTTTTGTTGGGTTTTCTTCCCCTAGAGGGTTTCCCAGGATAAATGTTATGTCTCTTGTGAATGTGTATTTCTCAGTGATCTTGTTCTTATGATGCTCTTATCTATTGAAATGCAAAGAACTATAATAATGGCATAAACATTAACATCACTTTCTGCTCATTACATTCCCATCACATTACCCTCTTCTAGGCCTTATGGTTTTAGTGACCCAAGAAGGGCATTTACCTCGTTTCATGGGAAGAAGGGGCTAAAGGCCTAGAGGGATGATGGCTGGCAAAAGATAAAAGCCTAAAATATGAACCTTCTAGATGCTCGCCCAGACAGGTCTTGAGAACGATAAGTTGCTTCTCTTAAAACAATTGAAGCCCTGCAAAAGATCAAACACATAATAAGTATCCCGCTTGAATGAAAGACTAACACAAGTGCATTATAACGCTTTGACGGTTACCCCTATGGCACTTTGTGGACCTCTATTGGGAGTGCACACGTGTTTGGATCATAAATTAATTAATAAATGGCAATAAGTGGGCTTGGAAAAAGGTTGCATTGAAAATGAAGGTGCGACACACCCTCTACAAAGGCACCCATAAATGAGACAATACGAGCCCTTGTATGTCATGAAACCCATTGACCTATGAAGTTCAACCCCCTATCCACCTCATCATCCATTGCATGACCTTGAAGGGGCATCCTTGGCAGAATCCCATACTTGAAGGTTTTGTTCTACCTAATAGGACTTTTATGGCACCCCTCCCATACCTAAACTTGGTCAATTGTATAGCGTCTTTGAGCATTTGTTTAATTTGATGAGGTAGTTTTGATGCACATGTTTGGGAGCCTTGCTTACTAGATGTGGTTTTTACTTGCCATGATATCTTTGACTTGAGATCTTTGGAGGGCGTACCCATTTGTTTTGCAGGACCCTGCTTGGTGGCCAGTTTTGGGAGAACAAGCCTAGCTTGGGCTTCCATGGGGCAAGAAGCCCACAGGTTGGATGCCTAGGGTCCACATACCGGATGACGAAGACGTTCCTTTGGAGGCCTAGAAGACATCATGGATGACCTCACCTAGCCCCTATCACCTAAACGACTTGCCTAGGAGAGGCAAAATGTCACTCTTTGGGACTTGACGTCACCTAGGGCTAGGGTTTGGTGGTGATGGAGTTGTTGTTCATTAGCATTTGGCATTATTTGACTGGAGGAGGCATGAATTGAAGGAAGAGACCTTGGTGCATGAAGAGGAGGCTCTAGAAGCCCCAACGACCTCCACCATTTTCTCCGACGACTTGGAAGAGTGTCAAAACATCTCCCTAGAGGGGTGACGTCTTACTTAGGGTCTTACTTAGGGTTTTAGTATTATTTTTGTAAAGGGGCAAAGTAGCGGTTTGTTGTCCCCTTACTTTGTGTTTACCCTAACCTAAGTGGACAAACTATGATTAGAACATTTTGTATAAATAGAGATCAACTATATTTCATTATAACATAACTCTCCTTTGTGAGAGAGACTCCTTGGCTGAAATTTGCACCCTACTTGGGCAATTTTGCATATCTCTCTTGTCACTTGCTCTTGTAATGGTTTATCTTTGGATATTGGATGGATGATGATGCACTATCCCTTGTGGAGGTTTATTTCTTGCTTTATGGTGGATTTTCTTGGTCAAAAAGAGGTTTATCTTGTTAATGCTTGGACTAGGTAAAGAATCTCTCTTGTTATTGCTTCTTTTCTTGGTTCCAAGGTTAATTTGCTAAGCTTTTGGGGAGTATAAGGGCATACAACCCCACTAAGCCCATCACTTTGTCTTGAAATAACTTGTTGCACAAAGGAATACTAGGAGGAGTAAAAGGTTTACACCCTCCTAGGGTTTTTCCTAGCTAGTTTAGCTTGCCTTGGGGAGTAAAAGGGCTTACACCCCCAAGGAAGTAGCTCAACTAGATCTTTAAATTTTATGACTCCACAACCCAATAGCTAAAGGCACTAATCTCCTTGCATTGGAGAAACAAAATCATTGCATTGGGATACATAAAATCACGAGATATTGAAATTGTCTAAGTTGGAATCTATTCTATGTGTTTAAAGCTCACTAAGGCCTCTAAGGCGTTTTGTTTTGTCAAGGACTTCTTGCTGCTGTAATAAAACAAAGCTACAGCCACTAGAGCGAGAGAAAACCCTAATACAACTTTCTAATTAACTCACAAACCAATTGTCAAAAGTTGCTAAAAAATTTCCCCTATAATCTACTAACCCTAGCGCACTTTTTGGGTGGATTGTTGGCAAGTTTTGATGGTCGATCTCTTGGCTGTAACAACTTGAATGCTACAGCCATAAGGCTCAAATTATATCTCTGCAATAGTATTTCTTACAGCCTTATTTCAAGCTAAAATCTTGCTCTTTCATTCTTGAGTTAAACTAGTATTTACTAGCTTGTCTCTTGCTTATTTTACTAGACTGTTAGCATCTTTATTTGCAGCTCTTATTATCATTTTATTGTTGATATATGTTACTATTTACTGCTGCAATTAGGGACAACAATTTTAACTTGCTTGTCCAACATAATATCGGGCTTGTATCTTCGTTTTCCTTGTGTCTTGGGCAGGTAGAATCACCACATGGTAAGTCTACTACGTTGTAGCATATCTTCTACCATCTACAAGACTCTTTTCAAGCCCTTTTTACTCTCCATCATTGACCTATAGGGGGACTCTCCTTCATCTCTTCACTTTCCATCTTATTCCCCCTAGGGTCATCGGGATTCCCCCCTTGAGGTGATTACTTCACCTCCAAAGTGACGGGAATACTTGCCTAAGGTGACAATGCGTAGGTGTATTCTTAGTTGTCGTCATTTTGTGGTTGGGTCGAGCTTTTCCCAACTACAACTTGTGCAATAACAGGTCCTAAGATCAATTTCAAACAAGTCAATTTGGCATTTTCACTATAACTTCTTTTTTGGGACTCTTCAGACTGAAATTTTTACAGAACAGAGGAGACATACAGAAGTACCTTAGGTAAAAATTTCAAACAATGGTTCGCTACACTTTCGGAGATATGCTCTGTGGAAGTTGAGGTTCTTGAATGCTCCCGAACTCAGTTTCAAATAGGTTAGTTTGGCATTTCGCTATAACTTTTTTTCTAGGACTCTTCAAACTCTGAAATTTTTACAGAACAGAGGAGACATATAGAAGTACCTCAAGTAAAAATTTTAGATGTTGGTTCGTTGTATTTTCTGAGATATGCTCTCTAAAAGTTAGGGTTTCTGAATGGTCTTGAGATCAGTTTCAAACAAGTCAGTTTGGCATTTCCACTATAACTTCTTTCTTGGGACTCTTTAGACTGTGAAATTTTTACAGAACGGAGAAGACATACAAAAGTAACTCAGGTAAAAATTTCAGATGTTGGTTCATTGTATTTTCTAAGATAGGCTCTGTGGAAGTTAGGGTTCTTGAATGCTCCTGAAATCCGCTTCAAACAGATCAATTTGGAATTTTCACAATAACTTCTTTTTTGGGACTCTTCAGACTGTGAAAATTTCAAAGAACAGAGGAGACATACAGAAGTACCTTGGGTAAAAATTTCAGAATCAGATTTGCAAAACTTGATACATGGCATGTTGTACAAGTTCGTTCTTGGAAAGAGGCCCAAAACAACAAGCTTTGGGAAAATTAACGTTTGGAAATTCAAATTTTAGTCAGACTTGGTAAAGGAAGAAGTAGTGAGCAGACCTGGTGAAGACAGAAGCGGTGAATAGACCTAGTGAAGGCAGAAGCAGCGAGCAGACCTGGTGAAGGAAGAAGCAGCGAGTAAACTCAGTGAAGGTCGGTGTATCTCACACAAAGAGATTGGTGTCTCTTGCTAAGTTGGTGCTTAGCAATGGGGATTGGTGTCTCTAGTAGATTGGTGTCTATGAAGATCTGTAAGAGTAGATTGGTGCCGCTCAAACAAAGAGATTGGTGTCTCTTACTAAGTTGGTGCTTGGTGGTGGGGATTGGTGTCTACGAAGATCTATAAGAGTAAGTTGGTGCCTACCAGGATTTGTACCATTGGGGATTGGTGCCTCCAGTAGGTTGGTGCCTACAAATATTTGTAACAGTGGGTTGGTGCCTACAAAGAATTATAAAGATAAGTTTTGTGGTTTTCTCCTGAAAGGGTTTCCACGCAAATCTTGTGTTTCATATTCTTCAGTTAATAGATCTAATATGTGATTGTTTTCTTATGGTTGATGAATGTTTGAAAAAGTAAAAAATTGTCTTCTACTAATTCACCCCCTCCCCCTCTCAGTATAAGCATGTGCTCAACAAAACTATCCTCAAGAGCCTGTTAAGTATATCAAACCTGGTATGAAATATTCATGTACACGTCCGAAGGTATCTATTGAAGATTTCTTCAAATACATATGTGCAATTATCTAACATAATCGGTAAACCCCCTTTATTTCTACAAGGATTTTTGTATGTCTATTTAAAGATATGATTTTTCCATAGCCCTTCTGGTAATAGATAATCTACATGTTTTGTTAGTGAAGTACCCATGCCATCATCCTTTCACTATGCCCTTACTTCCAATATTTAGTATGTATTCTCTTAATATTCTATCTACACTTTCCACACAAAAAGCTTTGAACATTACATGTAAGTACCAAAATCTGTAGCCATTTTATGCCTTCAGTTCCAATATTTGGTATGTACTGCTACTCTCTTAAGATTCCATCTACATTTTTCATGCAAAAAACTTTGAAACACTACATGTACCAAAATCTGTAGCCATTCTAACGCATAATTAGCATCAGAGTATAGCCTAAACATAAAGTGGTACAACAAAGTAACTAAAGTTCTATACACACCTGTCTTCATAAATGATAGGCTCATCAGGTCGTAGATTGCTCAGCTTATCAGTATCTGCATAAAACATTACAGGAGGACAGAAAAGTAAGAATACTGCAAAAATCAATCTGCATGTATCATATGCCCTATGCATAAAGATGTCAGAAGACCAGTACCAAACCTCTAAAAATATAAAAATATAAAACAGCTGCAAGAATTCATGATTTATAAATTATAAAACACCATTCATAGTAAGCGATTTCTATTAGGCTATTATATCTTACGGTGTAAACCAATTTAGGTCACAAAACAATGGAGAACCTTAACGATAAGAATGTATAAGAGTATCAAGCCTACTATTAATATACTATAAGTAAAGAGTATTACATTGCATATAAATATGAAGCATGTCCCCATGCCTAATCTCTTTCCTGCCTAGTAACACTCACTTCAAAAAATCACTCTGCATGTATCATATGCCCTATGTATAAAGATGTCAGAAGACCAGTACCAAACCTCTAAAAATAAAAAAAATATAAAACAGTTGCAAAAATTCATGATTTATAAATTATAAAGCACCATTCATAGTAAGCGATTTCTATTAGGCTATTATATCTTACGGTGTGTTGACCGCCTATTCAGCTAGGGGTCAACTCATGTGCCATGAAGTGTTCATCTATGTTGAAGACAGTCTTGGTTCTACTTGGGTATCTGATACCCCAGCACAAAATTTTGTAAACGAAATTTCTGCACCCCTGCGTGGGTTAATAATGTAATAAGTCTGCATGGATCATAGTTAGGTCAGGTACCTTGGGTGTTTTCATCAGGGGAGTTCCTTTCATCGAGGGTTTTTTATCCTCAGGTTGTCGACCAGACAAGCTCCTGGCCGACTTCCCTTGAGTTTTTCCCTCCACATGACTTCCTCCAAAGTGGTGGAAGGCGCTCTGATGGTCTCATTCTTTGGTAACCTTGTTAGGAATATTGTAAATGACCATGCCAGACAGTGTCTAAAGTTTTGCGGAATTTCGTCGAGTCTAGATAGGTTTTTTTTAATTAATTAATTTTTTAGTAATTTAATTAATTAATTATTTTTTGAGCTTATAATGTAAAAACTGGATCTTTGGGCTTTTGATAGGGGTATTTGTGCTCAAAAGAAATGGAATAACACCCCCTACACCCATAGACCAAGTTTCAGCTCAGTCGGGCAAGTTTTACTATGTCTTAGCCCACTCAGAGTTAGTCTTAGTCAAAACAACAATTTTAATTGCTAAAAATGACATTAGTAAAATGTCAAAAATCATTGTAATTTTGAGTTAGTGAGTGAGTGTAAGGTGGAAAGTGGCAAGTTAGACCCTCCTAACCTACCCAAACCCATCCCAACCTTTTCCCAACTTAATTCAACCTCTTAACTCACTATTTCACCTTTCTAAATCTTGCCCTAAGGGGAAAAACGACCCACCAACTAACTATCTCCTTGATTCACTCCTTGAAACTTGGAGTGGGGGCTCCACACGTGGTGTGCCCCCCTAGACATGCTAAAACCCTAACCTACCAAATACCTGACCCAAAACCTAACTCTCCTCTCTCCTAGCTCACGCCCTCACTCTAAAGTGCGCCCCCTTTGGTGGATACACCCTCCTCTAACTCTAAACCTAACCCAACTTGCTATTTTGAGCAAGTGGGCCTCTCTCCTATGCCAAGTGCGCCCTATCTACACTCTCACTTCATCCCAAGACTAATCCTAGCCTTCCACTTCATCAATCTCTCTCCTAAACCCTAAGTGGGGCGCCCCTCTCTTAGAGATTGATGCTCTTACTCAAGTTTTAACACTTGGCACCCATCCAAGTCACTTATCTTTGCCTCTTAGGGTATAAAGAGAAGCCTTTCTCACTCTCTCCCTTACCATTCTTTGAGCTAATGTTATGCTACCGAAATTTTACCAACTTCTTGCTCTTGCCATCTTCCACTCACTCATTTTCTCTTGAGATTCTTGGAGCAATTAGTTGCCCAAGGCTCTCACATTTTGGATGAATAAAGAAAAGCTTTGGAGGAACTTTGGATCATTGAAATTAGTCTTGTGATCAACTAAACATGAGGTGATTGTGTTCATTTGCATTCTATGTTTTTATATGTAAGCATCTTTGGTAAATTAGTTTATTGAAGTAGATCAAATAGACATTAGTGTTGATGATCTATGTATTGATTGATTAGATAGGGTTATGAATTAGTTCAAATTTCTATTTCTAATCATCATACTATACTGCTATAATCTCATATTGTGTTTAGTGTGCAGATTTGTTTCACAGGTTAGGGTTTGGAAGAGACTTTAGAGCAGATTTCAACCTTGGCTTGCACAAACTCCTTGCTATTTCTTTTACATCTGATATATTGCTGCCATTTCATTTCATTTTCTGTAGCTCACTACCTCTTAGATAGGTCACAAAATCAAATTTTTATATCATATCTCTTTGCTGGAAATTTCTGTGTATACACAGAAATTTCTGTAACTTATTTTGGTGTTTTTGCAGCATTTCCAGCAAGTCTTTGCTTGTTGTTTTTTGCAGGACAACGACATATTTGAAGGTACAAGCTGCCAACAAACACCTAGGAGGCTTCCCAAACACTTCCTCTTTGGTTTGGGTAACATCTCTCCTCTTTTCTCTTTCCTTTTTCTAAATTTTCTGCAATATTTTTAGATCTTTTTGGGCCCTAAAATACATCTAACCTAGATTAGCTATTCTTTTGTTCATATAACTATTAGTTTAGCTTCTATTTCATTTATTTGTTATTGCATCAACAAGCTACCCTCTTTGGCCAAAATCGGGAGGCTTGCCACCACCTTGGCCATTGAAGTGGTGTTTCTTTTCAAGTTCTTTCATTTCTGTTCATAAAATTAATCTAATCAATACTCTTAATCTCACTTGCCAGCACCTTGGGGGAGTCATCCCCAAAATCGCCTTGGCTTTAAGGGAAATTAACTTGTGGTGATTTTCATGCTTATAAGTTGATTGTATCTTAGATAGTTCATCATTCACAAGTTTATTTCTTACTTAATCTTTCATATGCTTTTACATTCAATGATAAATGGTTAGATAACTTGGATATGTGATTTTAATGATTTAGATCTTTTTACTCTCGAGTCATTTAACTAATCTTTAAGTGCATATGAAGTTATGATGGTTATCCTTTAGATCCATTTTGATTAGCTCTTGAGGCTCACGGCCTAGTTCATGCTTTAAGTTTCTTGATGCTCATGGTCTAAAGTTCATTTGACACCCACGTTTTGCACACATATGATCTAATGTTTTATGGGTTAAATGGTTATGTCTAGCATCTTTTAAGCTCACGGCCTAATACTCTTAAGTTCACGGCCTACATTGGTTAAACACTTACACATTGATCTCAGGTCTTGTTTTGGTTAACATTCACATATTGATGCCCACGTCTCATTTCTTTGAAGCTTTACTAGCACCCACGTCTCACACACACACATATGATTTAAATGTTTATGGGATTAATGTTGATGGTATAACACATATTGCTCGGCCTCATTCATTTCTTTGAGCTCTTACACTTTAACAACATTGCAAGCATTTCTCATTTCATTGGTTACATGCTCATGGTTTAAATCATTTAAGTGTTTAAGTTTTATCTATCATTTCAATTGCTAGTATCATTACATGTGAATGGTTCATGGTTTTATGGTTCATTATCTTTCAAGTATCTTTCATGTGATGTTTACTTCCATGGTTTAAACATTGTGCTATCATTTTCATATATCTTTACATGTTGATGATGGTTTGATCATACTTCTTAAGCACTCGTTTTACACATATTTTGCTCACGGCCATACGCTAAAAACATAAAATTTGGAGGCCTAAAACTCATCAAAAATACACCCAACACACCTAAGGACCCACCCGAGGGTCCTAATAACTCTTAGCAACATTTTAGGGGTCTTAATCATCTCCCTCCACCATCTAAAACGGGTTTGAAGGACAGTCCAGGCGGAAGTGGCGGGGGACCGTCCCGTGATTTCGTTGGGGAGATCCCGCGGCTGGACTACTTCTTACTAGGTGCGAGCTGACCTTGGAAGCTAGGGTAGGGACTCGTAGCCCTACTATCTTGAGCACCGGGCAGTTATTTGGGGGAGGAGGAAGTTTGAGACACACATCTAGTCTAGGGGGTGGGAAATTAAAATCTTTAAGAAATTACACTTAGTTGCATAGATCACTTGTATATGTTTGGGGGAAGTAGATGTATCGATAGGCAAACATAACTTGTGGTTATTTCATTGCTATATCTATCTATTTGCAACTATATGCCTTTATCTTTCATGGTGATGTGAAACATTGGATTATTATCTTGAATATCTTGTGGATTAATTATCTTTGTGGTGTGGACCAAGCAAGTGATTGAGTATCCCACTTGGGGAGGCATCACTTGTTTTGATCCTTGAGTGCTTTGTGTGATTGTGCCAGTGAAGGCGGTCCAATAGTGTAAGTGCTATTGGGGCATGCTTAGCTCTTGTTTGTCTCACTCACATTTTTGTATTTAATTTGTACATCTTTGTATATCTTGTATATGTTGTAAACTTGTAACACTTTATAATTCTTTTGTAAGTAATCTTAATTCCTGGTTTGGGGTAGTTTAACTTGGTTTATTTGAAAACTTTTTGTAATTGAACCACCCTCAAACATAGTGTACCCCATTGCCCAACCTTAGGCACTAGTCCTTAGTTGACTTAGGGAAAGGGTTGCTTTTCATTTAGACTTAGATTTGCACTTGCATTGTTGCTTGTCATCATAGGCTAGTTTTCCCTTTGGCCTATAACGAAATAAAACTAACTCCTAGAACACTTAACTCTAAAATTAACTTAGTAACTAGGGACTACCCCCCTTGGCTTCCCTAGGAGTAAGCCTAGAAGGAAGAAGTTCCAGTCAAGGTGACAGTGTGGACTTGGAACTTAGACATTGTGTCTCCGAGGGCACACTAAGTGAGTTGGACTTAGCTCACGTTAGCAAGTGTGCATTAGGACGGCAACACGGTGTAAACCAATTTAGGTCACAAAACAATGGAGAACCTTAACGATAAGAATGTATAAGAGTATCAAGCCTACTATTAATATACTATAAGTAAAGAGTATTACATTGCATATAAATATGAAGCATGTCCCCATGCCTAATCTCTTTCCTGCCTAGTAACACTCACTTCACAAACATATAGGTTTGTCAATATTTATATGGACCCCAATATAAACCAGCCCTGATTTATCATTTTATTGCAAGTAATATTTACAAGTCAGTGTAGCTTTTGACAATATATAATTTGGCATTGAAACCAAATTTTGTAAAGAGACATGTTATGGGAGGATCCATAAGACATGGGTAGTCAAAAACATATGCAGGCATCTCTGAACAACTTCAAAGGCATAATTAATAGAATATATATGAAATGACATGACTTATAAAGAGACTATTCCCATTTCAGGGGAGAGAGAGAGAGAGAGAGAGAGAGAGAGAGGAATCTCACTTGAGATTCAAGCCTGTATGGAGTCCACGAAAATTGGAGTCTTGGGAAATTAACTTTGATGGAACCTCAAAACGGAATTTTCAGGTAATGTAGGGATGTCAAAGTGATTAGTGATGATCAAGGTAACATAAAAATTATTTTATTGTGAGGGTTCAAATTTGCAACAACTGATCTGGCCAAATTTGAGGACCTGATTTAGGGGAGATACATGCCTGGATAAGCAAAGATGGGTTCCTAGATGTTGAAATCATAACTGATCAAAACTAGTAATAGACAAAAATGAATTAAATAATTTTCGAGTAATCTCGTAATTGGAATCCAAACTTAACCTTGCCAAGCATTTTATAAGCATGACCCTTTAGATGTCCCTAAACTCATCTTCTGCGGGCCGTCTTGGCTAAAGAGGAAAAGGAAGAATGAAAAATGGGATCGAGAGGACAAAGGTCAAAGAGATAAAGGTGTAGGTGTTTGAACATGGTTGGGACAAGGAGGAAGGCCCTACAAGAGTTGAATTTGTGTGAAATTTGATGGAGAAGAGAGTTGCAAGAATGGACAAGGAGACAAGGGCCTCCAGGAAGCACAAAAATATTCTTATTCTGGCTACAAAAATGAGGGAAACAGTAAAACATTTGTTTGCAGGTTTAATGGCAGAGAAGAGTGAAATCAAATCCAACATCAGATAGCTACAGGTTGAGAAAGAGATGCCTCAATCCAGTGACCCATTCCTGCGTATCGCCAATCACATTTCCAAGTTGGTTGACTATGCAAGGGTAAACAGAGATTGATGTCATCAATGGACATGGTGAAAAGCTTGATGCAACTCCCAGAGATTAAAAAACACTCTGGAAATCAAACTGGAGATACCGAAGCTGCACACCTCTGGAGATGGGAATGTTGCGTAAGCTTAAAGTCATCTGGTGGGCAAACCAAGTTCTACATTATTTCTGACAGCAAGGATAGCAGATTATTATCAAAATTTTTGCACTGTTGTGCTCTGCACAGAGCATTTTGTATATAGACTGGTTATGCTTTTTGGCCGAGTATATCAGAGTGACCAACCTCATAGCTTGTACTACGACTTACTATGCTAATAATTGTTAGATTACCTGGTTACTCCGAGTTGTTCTCCTTTCAGCCTTGGCGAGAACTTGAGCAACAAACAGAGATTGCAAAGCCGGAGAGAGGGTGCACTTGTGGAGGAGATATTCATGGGGGGGAAATTTGCCTTATAGGTCTTCTCTACTATTTTGGAAACTAGGAGTTGCAAATGAGGTAGGGTGCATTTATTCATCCAAGAGTTACTTTCTACGTGGGGCAAACTTCCCTAGGTGAAGCTTTTAATGCCTGGGAATTACCTTTGAGAGTGGGGACGCATTACTCCATGAATGAGGCACTTTGACCAAGGCTGTTGGGAGCGCAGAGCGGGAAGCACAGATTTTCAAAAATCTCCGGGAGCGGGAGCGTTTTTTATATAATACATAAAAAATATATATTTTGATGCATATATATATATATAAAACATGCAAAATGTTGAATCAATTGCAAAAAACATGAAAACATAGATATAAGATCATTTAATTAATTGATTAGTGATGATCATTAAAGAATCAACCATTTAGTACATAGTACATAGTAACATACTACACATATAACATCAATCATAAACATTTGTGGGACTCAACATTTAAGCATCATAACATCAATCATAAACTTCAAAGGTAAATTGTCATATGATGTTCTTAAGTTCATAACTTCATAACTTCATTGTTTACAGAATAAGCCATAATAAAGAGTCGAGACTAAAGACTCAAGACAAAAGTACTAAGTTTTAGAGACTACTTCTAAACATGAAACAAAAAAAGAAATCTAGTATATAGTAGCAACTTAGCAAGTACTAAGTACTATGCTCTAAGTTTTCCTCTTGCCACAAGAAACTTCTAGTTTCTTCTCCCATGATCTTTGAATAAGAGCAGGAACAGGTGGAAGTGATCGTGGAACACGACCAACAGCTGAATGGCCCCCATGTGACAATGGACGTTGTGCAGATAAAGGTAAAACTGATGAATCTGGAACCCTTGTAGTGGATGGGGGTGGCATGTCTCCTCCAGGAATATGATCGCCATCATGATCACTCAAAAGTTCCTCTTCCAAGCACTCTAAAACAATGGTTCCATCATGTAAATTAGTGTCCTCTCGATTGTTATCCCAAGTCATATCTCTTTTACAAAAGGCATTCCCCTCTGCATCACAGTAATGCGACAACAACCTCAAGTTGTAATGCACATAAACCAAGCTTTCTGCTCAGTCTGCATTCAAGTTATTTCTCTTTACACTGTGGATGAAGCTATAGGTGCTCCAACACCTCTTTGCAGAAGAGGTGTTAATGACCTGAGAAAGCACCTTCACCGCCAATTTATGCAAAGTTTTGGCAGGGGAGCCATACATGTTCCACCATTCGATAGCACCCAACCTGTCTCGATCTTTGGTTGC
>JASDQU010245269.1:161570-178329 GCA_032191745.1 Picea mariana | reverse complement strand
CTCTCCAATCTCCCTATGGAAGCCTTCAATATCCCTTCCAAGTTCTCCAATCCCTTCCAAGCTCTCAAATCTCCCTTCGTTCTCCTTCAATATTCCCTCAATCCCATCAATAACTAGCAAGAACCCTCTCAAAACCCTCCTAGCAAAGATGAGTGAAATGAGAAATAGAATGAGACAAAAATGGAGTGAGTCAGTGTTTTATTCCCTTAGAAACCCTAGCCATACCTTTTCCTCTCTTATGGAACCTTGTCTCGGTTCCCACTCACTCCCAAAACAAAAAAAAAATACCTTCTCTTGCCTCACACGCACGAAATGAAGGGGAATCCTTAGGGAGCGTTTTTTTAATGGAGGGAGCGCTCAGGGAGCGAATGCTCCCTGCCCAGGGAGCGCAATGCTCCCTGCCCTGGGAGCGAAAGCTCCCTGCCCAGGGAGCGTAAAGCTCCCTGCCCAGGGAGCGCGATTCCTAAGCGCTCCCTTTGGGAGCGCGCTTCGGGAGCGGGGGCGTGAGGCGGGGGGGGGGGGCGCTCCCCCGCAGCCTAGACTTTGACAGCTAGGAGTTAGATGAAGAGTGGAGGCATTCATGATGGGGGTTACAACGCATCATGAAGGGCACACTCGTTGAGGACTTGAAACGATAGGATCTTCTAAGCGTTGTGTAGAACCGTCGAATTGTAAGGGAGTCTGCCCACCTTAAATCGATCTTCTATACAATGGGGCTTTTATGGGGTTCTTGTAGACAATTTGATGTATTTTGACTCCCCTAATAACTTCTACCTTCAGCATCATTTGTAATGAAGGTAATAATTTTTGACATATTTGTCATTTGTTCTCTGGATACATTGATTGGTTGAAGTATCTATTTTTGCGATTAGGATGTCTATAAGGCATCCTTGCTACCTGATATTTACTTCGTGTACTTGTAGCTTCTTCTTGATTAACACTTGGAATTGAGTCTTCTTCATAGCCCTAGCTTGTTTCTACTTCGACATGTGAAGACCTCTTTACATCAATTGAATCCTTTTGAGTTGTAAGGTTGACTGGGTCTGTATTAATTGCTTTATCCACCAACAGGTTTTTTCCATTTGAAGACTTATGTAGCTCCATAGGTTCAGTCATTGTCTCTTTATCTATCAATGATTCCTTATAGATAAGTTCTAACTTGTCCTCTACCATCTTCTTATCACTCTTTATCTTCTTAATCTGGGTGAGTAAACTTTGATTATGGATTTTTAGGCAACAAATTTCTGCATCTTTGTCAATGACTATTTTTTCACTCCTTTTGGATCTCAAGTATTGATTGTTGTTTGTTTGACAGTAGTATTTTGGAGATCTGATCAAGATCTTTTGACGTAGATATTGAATCTGACTTCACTGAGACGTCATGTAATTTTATTTTTTTCTTCTGGGAGGAAAACATTAAAAAAAAATTATCAAGGTTTAATATTAAGCTACTCAGCGTCTCTAACCAAGTCGAACCGAGGATTATATCAACCTCTTTTTCATATATAGTTGTAACCTCGAAATTCGATATGAGTTTAGAATCTTCAAATGTCAACGGTAAGTCCTTGATGTCATATTTATTGCCAAAAAAATGTCTTTTGTTTCGATTACATTTGTCTTTGAAATTATTAATTGATTTGTCAAATCCATACTTATGTGATTTTTCTTCTTATGTGGGAAAATGTGGATGCTAATTTCTTTTTCTTGAATATTTCCTCTAAATGTTAATAATTCGAAGCATCTAGTTAGATGATTTTTACCAGAAAATATTCCTTCCTTAAAATACATCTTTTTATTTGAATCGACCTTATAATTATTATAATATCCCTTTAATAATAATAAGACTTACGCTTCTTGACTTAATAGATATCTTCCTCTAATATTCCTTTATACTCTTTTAAGAAAATAATCCTTGATAAATCTTCTTTTTATATATATAGAATTCAAAAACTTTGAATATTTTCTTATACTTTACCAAAAGTAATTTTATATTCACTTAATCTCTTCTTTCTTTTCCTTGGTAATTAATGAAAAATAATTTAATATTACCTTCACACTTTCCAAAAAAAATCTTTTAGTTATACTCCTTCCTTAACTCACGGAATTTGTGAACTTTGAAAAAAAACTTTTGACTTTTTTATTATATATCCTCCTTTTATATTTTTCACCATATATTCTTCACTTCTTAAAATTAATATAATGTAGAAGTTAATTATTTTTTTTCCTCTCTATTTTGTTTTAACAAAGGTCACGACTTTTTGTTAAACGGTGGCAATTTACCCTTTTACTTCTACGGCAATTGTATGCATTGGTATAATGAACAGTAGAGTTGTTGCACTTAAAATCGTACGAAAAATGTTGTACAGAATAACTTGTGGTTGAACGGTTGTAAATAGTGGATATTGATGTGCACACTGGCTGGTAATAATATTTTGTTTTTATTCTTTTATTTTTCTTTATAATAGGAAAAAAGATATTGTTTTCTTTATTTTTTTTTATCATATATATATATATATATATATATATATATATATATATATGTATTTTTTTTTCTTAACTTTTTTTTCTCTTTTTCTTTTCTTTTTTCTATATGGAAACGAAAACTTTTTGTTCAAAAAATTCTTGTAAGTGAGTTTCCACGATAGCAATATTTAATTCTTGTGTTGAAGTAAGAGAGCTTGAATTTACCGTAAAATTTGTGGTAGTTTAAACCATTCTTTTACACTTTCTTTCTTCTCAATATTCTTGTCAATGCAAGGTGGAAGGAATCTCTTTACTGTTTTTTTTTATTTTTTACTTTCTTTTTTTATTTTTGGGTAATAGTTTATTTTTATTCAATATTGTATTCTGCAGCGGAAATTTTAGACTTCAAATGGCCAAGGGCCAATTATGATCAAGGACCAAAAAAATTTAGAGAAACTCTGTTTGTGGCCAAAAGCCGGATCGAGACGAAGCTCCGATACCATTGTGGTGAACCAAGTCGGTTCACCAAATAAATACCCAATGTAGGTAGGACAACAGGTTATAATCCATAAAAGATAATATATTAAATAATAATGTATATGAATATGAGATGATAAGATACAATAAGAATGAAGACCTTATATACCCACGCAGGGGTGCCCTTCCATGAAGAGACGTGACCTTTCATTGGGAAGGTGTCTCTTCATTAATTATTCATTAACTATTATAATGTATTTATATTTATTATTATATATTATGTTCATAACAGTGATCTTGCACGGTATAATCATGGTTATTCATGGTGGAAGTAAGTAAAATCTGCATTTTGTCATCTATTGAATGGTTAATGGTATGGTTTTATTTGCTCATACAAGATTATGAAATTGCATGGTGTATTTAATGCTTCAAGTAAGAAACTTAAAGTGCTAACTTTCTTACTTTTTATTTGCCTAGCTTCATAAATTGATCTAGTAACTAGTGAAACCCTAGGGCCCTAAAGTGCTAGCTCTCTAGAGATTTACACTTAGTTATTATCCAAATTACTTCTATCCATAAAAAGTCTGAGGAGAAGGTGCTAGGGCCTAGAAGTGCCTACACCCTAGCACTCTTCTTCTTGAGGTCAAAGTCTAGGAGGACTTAAGATGCTACTCCTCTTAGACCTTTTCCCTCTTGGATTTTTGTGTACAATCATTTATTATCAGCCCTTAGAAGAAGCCACAAGCCTAGACTCCATTACCCCAAAAAGGCACTAATCCTCTTTCCTCTCCTCTTTGACAAGACCATCAACCTACACTCAAACTTCATTTGCTATCCTACTAACCTGAACTAACCTGCTAACCTAGCCTAGACTGCTAACTCTTAAAGCTTGCTGCTGCTACAACCCTTGTTTTGCAGACCTAACAAACCTATTAACCAAGTAAACTACCCAGAAATTGCACAAGCCTAGGCGCTATCACCTCAAGGCATTAGTCGCCCATTTTGCTGATATTCCAAGTGCTTTTTCTGTAGTTATTGTAAGTTGTTGCTGCTGTTGTAACTGCTGTTGCAACCACTGTTTGCAGCTAATATCAGCCTACTAACTGTTCTATAAACTGCCCAGAAAATTGTCCTAGGCAAGTTGCTATTATTTAATGCCAGAATTGTATGTGTTATTGCCTCATTAAGGTACTTTTTCTGAAGTGTGCTACTGCTGTCATAACTTATCTCTGTTGCTGTTACAGTTATCATTGACAGCCTGTTTAAATTCAATTGTTGGTTGATACGTTTAGAGAACTCACATGAGACAAAGTAATATCATTGATGCTTTTAAATACATGTTCACATTGTCTACACAAGCGTGTTCTTGTTGATATAAATTGCAGCTGTTATTATTTACTCATTGCTATCATTTACTTGTCATTAGCTGTATACACAGACTGCCAGCATATATTTACAAGTTCATTGTCTTGTTGAAGCATTATTATCACTTGTTATTGCCTTTAACATTTGTTGTTGTATTGGTAAGGGACAGGTACACTTTATCCTTTTGCTTCATCCTTCAAGACTTAAACTTGACTTGAGTGACCTACAGAGGGGTGGTTTACTTCTCATTTCTTTCCCTTCATCAACCCACTAGATCTAGGGACATCTCCCTTGGAGTAGAGTCATCTTCTTCCTAAATAGAAAAGGGTATCATGTTGGGGTGACAATGACAGGATTACCCTTGTGTTACACCAATCTCGGCCTACTTGCCTTTAGGCTTTGGGCAAGTACAGATTGTGCGATAACATTTTTGGTGCCGTTGTCGAGGAACATGGAGTCAATTTTCCTCGAACAACACTTTTTCGGTAAGCCTTTATCCAAAGCCTTCATTTCACAAAGCTTACCTGGCGACTCCACTAAGGATGATCCCCTCATCCCTTTGATAATCTCAAGGAGATTGTCTGGCGACTCCATCGATGATGACCCATAGTGGATGTTAGTACACACCTTATTATCCTGTAGTTCCTATTATTCTCATGGCCCCTCCTAAATGGGCCCCCGAAGAACTCTTCAACCCTCTGGACTTGGCTAATATCAAACAGGGCTTACATGATCTACCTATGGATGTCGATTCATGGATACCCAAGTTTTCCGGAGAGGCTAGGGCTTTTGGCAACATACATTGGACCAAATTTTGTGAAAGCTACGACTTCCATCGGTCTGGGAAAGAACATCTTGACATATTCATGAAACTTTACCTTGCCTCACTTACTGGAGATGCTAGGAAATGGAGCACCAACTTCCCAAGCAAGAGCATCACAACATGTGAAGATTTAGAACAAGTTTTCTTGCAAAGGTGGGGTGTGAAGTAAGATATGGCCTCCCTTTACTTACAATATCTCAAAATTTGCAAACAAGACGATGAGACTGCCAGGGAATTTAATGATAGGTTTAATACCTTGTTTGGTCGAATTGATTCCGATTTTCAACCAAAGAGCATTATTCTTGGACAGTACCTCAATTCTTTTGAAGGAAACTTCCAATCCCTCCTCAAGAACCGATTCCCAACAAACCTTAAGGAGGCACAAGATGGTGCTTGCTGGATTGAAGAAAATCTCAAATGGTGTGATCCCATTCTCCAAGTCAATCTTCTTCAGGACCAAGATGATGTCCTATGGTTTAATGAGGAAGATGTTGAGGAAGAAGAACATGATTTCCCAAAGATACTAGAGGTAAACGATGAGAGTAAGTTAGCCATTCCCCCTAAAGGGACTAGTACTTGGAAGAATGGGTTCTCAAATATGAAAGATGCCTTAATTTTTTCAAAACAACATGAACCCTCTGAGGATCTAGATACCTCTGAAGAAATCATGGAGTTGGAATGGGCACTATCACAAGCCCAAAAGCCTCCTTCTATGAGACATCCTCAAAATACTAGACAAACAATAAAACCTCATGCTCCAAAAGAAAAAATTTGTCCAAACACCTTGGATCTACAAAATGTTGCGAGGCAAGAAGAAGATCCTAAGTCCTTATCATGCAAAGACTCCCATTTTGAACGTGATCACCCGAAGGCTACCCATGAGAAACCTAATTATGTAGATTCCATCTTTACCTTGTTCACGCCAAAGCAAATCCAAGAAAATCAAGACATGAGGAAGCCTGGGATTGAGTGCTTGAGCCAAACAAGTGAGGACTCAAGGGTGAAGCTTGGAGAGCCCCAGGTGTATGCTAGGAATCTACCCCATTCATTATCTGAGGCAAGAACAAAGTTGTAGAGGAGTATGGTTGGCTCGATGGAAGGCTTTTTTGAAGGCATATTTCACCATGAGGTTCCATTTGGGAATACTTGAAACACATTTGAAGCATGGTTACCTTCTGTTGAGAACTTTCAGGGGTAAGACATTATTTAATCCATTTTCACATATTTGGAGGCATATTTCACCTTCTGAGATTTTGGAGACAAGGACACATTATTTGAGGCTTTTCTACATATTTGGAGGCAAGCTCCTGACATGAGGAGATGCCACATGAAATTGTTGACATGATTAAACCCTCAAAGGAATGGTGTTTTGCTTATGAATCCAAAAGGAGCAAGAGGAGGCCCAAAATGCTAACTTTCATGGTTACTCTAAAAGTGTTTACACCACGTTTGGGGGTGCTTCATGTGATGTGGGGTGCACATTATATGGATGTCCCTTGGTTGTACTGTGATGGACATATACTTTGGTGTTGGCATGCTCATTGACTGCTATGCCTTGTCTTGATGCTTGTGTGGCATTCTTCCTTGAAGCATTGTAAACCTATGGAACTTGGTGACTTCTTCACATAGCCAGCAAATGGGGTGTGGTTTCTTTTGCTTAGGAGGATGAATTTCCTTGGAGGAGGAGCATTGGATATCTTGGAGGAGGTCGTTCAACCCAAGATGGCATGGGGTCACTTGGTTGATTGCATGGAGGCTTGTACTTGCCTTGGGGATGCTTGGGTCAAGTGATCATGTAGGTGGGGTGGACTTAGAGGTACACATGGTTTAGGAGCAAGTGTTGGAGCTTTGGAGGACTTTGGAGAAAGAGCATTGGACCTTGCTTGACAAGCATTCAACCTTGGAGCCTTGCTTGTTGAATGTGCATGCCTCTAAGCTTGACATGTGACGCCTAGAGTTGAAGCACTCCACATGTGGGTCTATCTTGTGTAGAGTTAGGTTGCTTGTAGTTGACTAGGTCTACTTTGTATTGTAGGCCTCCCTTAACTCTCATATAAATAAGGGAGGCAAGAATCATTTGTTCATACATGTACTTGTTCACTCTTTTAGATAACATGTTTGAGTTAGAGATGTGATACTAGGGCGAAATTGTCTTCTTGTAATTTTCTTCATGTATATTTGCTCTCTTTGTTTTGGATGCTAGGTTCTTGGAGGAATTTCAGGGGAAAGACTAGGGCTAGTGTCTCACCCTAAGGAGGCAATGAAGACAACAGTTTGGGATAAACCCTAGAAAAGCAAAAGAAACATTTTATCTTATAGCTATTGTGAGAGAAGAAGACTAAGGTTTTGTGGAATTTGGAAACCCTAGTGCTACTTGTTATGCTTGTTATGGAGGAGAAGATAAGGAGGCGTCTTATACACTTGTGGGATGTAAGTGCATATGCCAAGGAGGACTTGTCAATGGGTATTCTGGCTTGTTGAGGATACTTGGTCGAGTAACCAGCTTTGGCTGGGAGAGATTAGCTGGGAAGAGTTGGTGGCTAGAGTTTTCTTATGGTTTCCTTAGCTAAGTTTTCGAGATATAGACCTATACGAGCTTTGTGATAAAGTTTTTGTATGTACTTGTACTTCATCTCTTTTATATATATATTATGAAGTTTCCATTGGTCCAAATATTGTTTACTTGCGGATTTGATTTCCAACCTATGTTATCTTCATGATTGGGTAGATTCTAGTGTTGGTATGTATTTAATTTGACATAACATTGCATTAAATTGGTTAACTGATTTAACACGTATCTTGAAGATAGAGGCTCAGATTTACTGTTACTGTAAGAAGAGAATTTAGATCTGTTATATGCTTGGCGTCTTCTACACTTGTGGGATGCAAGTGTATATGCCAAGGAGGACTTGCCAGTGTGTATTCTAGCTTCTTGAGGATACTTGGTGGAGTAACCAGCTTTGGCTGGGAGAGATTAGCTGGGAAGAGTTGGTGGCTAGAGTTTTCTTATGTTTTCCCTAGCTAAGTTTTCGAGATATAGACTTATACCAGCTTTGTGATAAAGTTTTTAATGTACTTGTACTTCATCTCTTTTATATATATATATTATGAAGTTTCCATTGGTCCAAATATTGTGTACTTGCGGATTTGATTTCCAGCCTATGTTATCTTCATTATTGGGTAGATTCTAGTGTTGGTATGCATTTAATTTGACATAACATTGCATTAAATCGGTTAACTGATTTAACACATATCTTGAAGATAGAGGCGCAGATTTACTGTTACTGTAAGAAGAGAATTTAGATTAGTTATATGCTTGGCGTCTTATACACTTGTGGGATGCAAGTGTATATGCCAAGGAGGACTTGCCAGTGTGTATTCTAGCTTCTTGAGGATACTTGGTGGAGTAACCAGCTTTGGCTGGGAGAGATTAGCTGGGAAGAGTTGGTGGCTAGAGTTTTCTTATGTTTTCCCTAGCTAAGTTTTCGAGATATAGACTTATACCAGCTTTGTGATAAAGTTTTTAATGTACTTGTACTTCATCTCTTTTATATATATATATTATGAAGTTTCCATTGGTCCAAATATTGTGTACTTGCGGATTTGATTTCCAGCCTATGTTATCTTCATTATTGGGTAGATTCTAGTGTTGGTATGCATTTAATTTGACATAACATTGCATTAAATCGGTTAACTGATTTAACACATATCTTGAAGATAGAGGCGCAGATTTACTGTTACTGTAAGAAGAGAATTTAGATTAGTTATATGCTTGGCGTCTTATACACTTGTGGGATGCAAGTGTATATGCCAAGGAGGACTTGCCAGTGTGTATTCTAGCTTCTTGAGGATACTTGGTGGAGTAACCAGCTTTGGCTGGGAGAGATTAGCTGGGAAGAGTTGGTGGCTAGAGTTTTCTTATGGTTTCCCTAGCTAAGTTTTCAAGATATAGACTTATACCAGCTTTGTGATAAAGTTGTCGTATGTACTTGTACTTCATCTCTTTTATATATATATATATATATATATATATATATATATATATATATATTATGAAGTTTCCATTGGTCCAAATATTGTGTACTTGAGGATTTGATTTCCAGCCTATGTTATCTTCATGATTGAGTAGATTCTAGTGTTGGTATGCATTTAATTTGACATAACATTGCAATAAATTGGTTTACTGATTTAACACGTATCTTGAAGATAGATGCTCAGATTTACTGTTACTGTAAGAAGAGAAATTAGATCTGTTATATGCTTGGAAACGTGCATAATAACCGTTGTAGCAATGTGGCATTGAAATACACTTGTTTGGTATTTATTCTCTTAGGTTACTGTGTGGAATTGGATTGAATCAAAGTGAAATATTACTATTGTAATTTAATATTTCATATCATCCCTAAGACTGAAAGTTCACAGGAAATAGATCTAGGAAACCTCAAGGTCAAGATGATATTTCTAAATTTGCATTAAGAGACGATTCTTGAAATTTCTACATGAAGCGTGACATGTGGCAAAGGAAGAGGCCAACCATGCCCTACCTAGGAAGGTGCCATGTGGTGCTAAAGGCATTTGTATGAAAAGAAAAGAGTCACTTGATGAGGAGCATTCCAATCCAAGGGAGAAAAGAATGACTTTATGGTTGTTTGATCATGAATATACCCGTTAAAGAAGGATGTCCTCTTCAAGAAGACATTTGAAGCATTCTAAAGAACCCTTTTTGGACATTACACAACATTCAAGGCAAGTTGTTCACATTTGCAGAAGAGCAACCTCAAGGAGAAGTTGACACATTTCATTTTGTAATTCAATCAAACCCTAAAAGCTACTCTAAGAGGAGCACCCTGATTCTAGGGTTTCAAGCTCTATTTATTACTATTTTATTGATTAGGGTTTGGATTGAAAGGTATAAAGAGAGGACAATTCCATTTGTTAAAGGCATGGTTGGAAGATAGGGAATTCCCCTCCAAGAACTTAGTTGAATATCTTTTGGGAGGATTGGAAGAAGGACGAATTCAAGTAGAGGCTTCCATCTAGGTTTCATCTTTTTTCTTCTTTCCATGGGTTGATTTGATGACCGAAAATTACTTGGACAAACTACTAGTGTAATCTTTGAAGAAGAGCAATTTTGCTCCAATAAGAAGACATTAGAGAAGAGGTTTAACCCATCCTTTCTCTTGTTATAATCATTATGAATATTGTTGTTATTTTTGCATATTGAGAGGCTATGGCTATCCCTTTCTTGTTCATGGTTTCACATAAACGTCACTACTTGGTTGTTTTGTACTTGTTATGAGGTGCATCTTCGGAAGGGTCCTCTAATTTTCTGCATATTGAAGAAAATCCATGTGGTTAGTTATGTTGATTTTTCAATAAGCTAGGTTAAGCATGTAGTTCATTTCAATTTGCATTTGTCTTAACCATAAACAAGAATGTTGCAGCAACCAAGATCACAAGAAGAAACACCATGCACAAGAACACAAGAAGTATCCTTGGAAACCCTTCTCAACAAAGGAAGAAAACCCAACCAAATCCTTTGCTATATTCTTCAAGAGAAAGACATTCACCACCAAGACAAACCCTAGCACACAAGAGGGTGCTTAAACCCTAGAACTCTAGCACCCAAGAGAGGTGTGCCCTTTTCCAAAAGAAGTGTACTTACTGAAATTTCCAAACTCACATGAAAGATATGATTCCACAATGGGGAATCTTCCTTTACTTATATTAGACTTGTCCTATCAACAGAAGTGTCTATTGGCTCAACAGGGTCGACCTCTCTAAGTCACATTATAATTATTATTATTATTATTATTATTATTATTATTATTAACCAGATTAATTATCTTTTACATTTATTATTAATCACATTAAGGTGGGGCCGACCTGTACCCTTTACATAACAATTAGGGTTACAGGCAGGTCTGACTCTTGAACAATATATAGCAAAGGATCTGATACACCCACTAGTGCTCATCCACTAGGGGCACATCCATAGGGATGTCGTATCTCTGGTTCACTGCATTACACAGAAGAACCAGATCTTCACACGTTCACCTGTGCTCGTCCACAGGCACGTCCACTCTACAGATCTTCTTTCCCACTACCTCACACAGGAGAATCATCCGGAGTCTTCTCGTCAACTATGTTGCTCAGAGGAGGCTAATACATCATCTTCATTTCTGTTCACATGACGATGCACACAGCACTTTGGGATTTCACACGTTCACCTTGTGCTCAACCACAGGCACATCTAACTCAACAGATCGCCTTTCCCACTGGATAATCATCTGGAGTTCTTCTCAACTCTCTGAATGGAGGAGGTCATCTCTACGTTCCTAGCTCTGTCTCAGGCAGGAACCACGTACCCTTCTTAGGGGCTTTCTCTCAGGTTTGTAAGCTAAGAGAAAGACTCGCATAGCTGCAATGATCCACATCTCACAGGTTTGTAAGCTGGAGAATGTCTCACATAGTTACATTCATCAACACTCCCTCTCAGCTAGGGAGGCATTATTCATCATGCCAGGTCTCACACGGATGTACTCTGAATTTTGTTATGGTTGGAGTCATCAATACTCCCTCTCAACTAAGAAGGCATGTTTTCACCAAGTTAGTCTGGTGAAAATGTCTGGAATCTGCTCATGTGTAGGAAGGTACTGCATGTGTACGATTTTCCTCTGCATCATATCTTTGATATAAGGATATTTCATCTTATCGTGTTTCGATCCATCAGGAAACACTGGGTTCTCAAGGAGCTTTACACAGGCACTTGGTTATCATCATAGGATCCATCTCATGGTCAAGTAAATATGTTAGAAGCTTGTGAAGCCACATTGCTTCGCACACTCACTGCTATATACTCTGCCTCTATGGTACTCAAGGCCACAGAGTTTTGTTTCCTGTTGCGTTAGGAAACCATGGCAAACTTTTCGATAGAACATCAACCAAATGTTCTCTTCTGGTCCACTGTACTTTCTGCTCGATCTGAATCGGCATATTCTACAAACTCAAGTTCACTCTGGAGGCATATCTCAGGCCATATCCAACTGTGCCTCGTATATATATCTTAATACATGTTTTGTTGTTGTCTAGTGAGTCTGTCTAGGTTGACTCATGAAATGACTAAGCACATACACTGCATGGCATGAATCAAGTCTGGTGTTAACCAGATACATCAGTGATCCAATTAGTTGTGGATCAGTCTCGTCTGAATCATCATCAATCTTCTTCTTTTAAATTCATCACGGTGGATTTTTCATTCTATCATACTTGAACTTCTTTAATATTTTCATTGTATATTTTCATTGGATTTTAGCTTTTGGGGTTACTCTACACCATGTTTGGGGGTGCTTCAGGAGATTTGGGGTACATGGTGGATGATTATCCCTCAGATGGTTTGTGATTGATTTGCACATTGGAGATGGCTTACTCAATGGTTGCCTAACATCAATTGGGTTCTTGCATGACAGACTTCCTTAGGGCATTGGAGATCTTCAAACAACTTGGTGACAATCTACATGCTAGCCACATGGAGGAGGTTGTTTGTTTGGAGAATGCCTTGCATTAGAGGAGGAGCATTTGGCATTCAAGATGAGAGCATTAAGCCCTAGACAACATGGGGTAACTTAGATGCTTGCACGGAGCTAACTTAGGGACATCTAGGTTGTAATAGTGATCATGCAAGGGGAGTGGACCCAGTGGAGTACATGGCTTAGGAGGATTGTTGGAGTCATTGAAGGCTTGGACAAGGAGTGATGGACGCATCTTGTGTAGCACCCTTGCATTGGAGCCTTGCTTGTATACGATATCACCTTGGAGCTTGACATATGTACCCTTGGACTGTAGCGCTCCACATGTGTGAGTCTAGTTGTGGCTTTGTAAGTTGCTTGTGAGGGCTTAGGCCCACATATGCATTGTTGGCCTCCCTTCCCTCTCATATATCTAGAGGAAGTAGAAATTCCTTTCATCATTCTCACTCTTGTTCATACTCTTGTGTTAGAGATGTGACTAAGAGGACCACACTAGTCTTCCTCTCTCTTGTGCATCTTCATTTGTATTTGATCTCTCTTGTCTTGGAGTCGCTAGGGTTTCTTAAAGCTTTTGGAACATCTTGAATACTAGGCTTAGAGTTTCATCCCTTGGAAGCTTGGAGATTAGGGTTTTGAGATGAAACCCTAGGTTGTACTTGTTGAGCAGAAGAAGAGGAGACATTTTCCTTGGAGGGCATGCATGTGTGATACTTGCTTGTTGGAGCTCTTTCGTGTGAGCTAAGGTTTTCTTAGTTTTCCCTGGCTAGGGTTTTGAAGCGCTAGAGGATTGCAATAGCCTTGAGATAAGACTATGGTATGTACATGAACTTCATCTTTATGCATATATATTAATTTTTCAGCTGTCCAAAATCGTCTCTATTGCAGATTTGATTTTCAGCCATCTATTTCTTCATGTTTTGATAATTTCCAACACTTGTATGTCTTGCTGATTTAACACAACCTAAGGCTAAAATTGTTAATTCATTTAACATTAATATTGAAGACAATACTGTAGATATTTCTAAATTGTAAAGGTTTAATGCAAAACGAAAATTTCACCTCTTAACCAGAGGTTTCCCAGATCTTAACCCTATGAATTATGAGCCTTAGGGAAATTATGAAATATAAACAAAGCAGTAACAACAAACTATATTTCAATTCTTAACAACCCCAATCCACTAGGCGATTCAAGAGAAAAAATAGTAACGTGTTCCATTAAGTCTCAGCCCTCTAGGGCAATCTTATCATACATACAACAGATCTGAAAACAATGGTTAATCTACCCTTATATTCTTCAATTATAATGTTAAATCACTTAACATACTCACCAATAACTTATGTCAAATCAGGAAGACATATAGTGCTGGAAATAACAAACCATGAAGAATATAAATCAATGAAAATCAAATCTGCAATTTACACAAGTATTGGACTACTGAAAACTTCATTAATATGCATATAGATGAAGTTCATGTACATACCATAGCCTTATCCCAAAGCTAGTGCAATCCTCTAGCTCTTCAAAACCCTAGCTAGGGAAAACTAAGAAAATCCTAGCTCACACCAAGGAGATCCAACAAGCATGCATCACACAAACATCTCCTTCAAGGCAAGATGCCTCATCTTCTTCTTCTTTTCACCAAGTACAACCTAGGGTTTCATCGCAAAACCATAAGCTCCAAATCTCTAAGGTATGAAACGCTAACCCTCGTACTGAAGATATTCCAAAAGCTCCAAGAAACCCTAGCGCCTCTAAGACGAGAGAGAATACAAAATCAAGAACAAGGAGAGAGAGAGAGAGAGAGAGAGAGACTAGTGTGCTCCTCTCCCCACATATCTAACACAAGATGATCAAGAATGATTATGATTGAATGAAGGACTCCCCATCCTCTATATATATGAGACGTAAGGGAGGTCCACAATACATACGTCAACCAATGACCTTACAAGAAACCTATAATAACACATGTAGGCTCATGCGTGGAGTGGTACACTCCAAGAGTACACATGTCAAGCTCCAAGGAGATATCATCTACAAGCAAGGCTCCAAATGCACGTTCATTCCACAAGGAGTGTCCAACACTCCTCCTACAAGCCTATAAATACTCCAATGAACATCCTAAGCCATGTACTCCACTTCCCCTACAAGAACATTGTTGCAACCCAGCATCCACGAGCCAACTCCAAGATGCCATGCAGGCATCCAAGCTACCCTGTGTTGTCTAGGTCCAAATGCCCTACTCCAAGATGCAAAATGCTCCTCCTCCTAAGTAGGGCATTCTCCAAGTAACAACCATCTCCATGTAGCCATCATGTAAAACGTGACCAAACCTGTCAAGAGATATTCAACATCATAGCGAAGAATATCATGCAAGTATTGAGGGAAAGCAACCAATGAGAGAGCCATCTCCAATGCGCAAATCCATCACGAACCATCTCCCATGCGTAAATTCATCACAAACCATCCAAAGGCTGATCACACACAATGAACCCCAAATCTCATGAAATTTCATGAAGCACCCCCAAACATGGTGTAAACACTTTTGGAGTAACCCCAAAAGCTAACACTCCCTCTTTACGAGGAAAGTGTTTACATCAACACTTGTCGACTCCCTTTGCAACTCCACCAAATCTGCCACCTGCAAATATGTACCCGTTGTAGTCCCAAAATCAACCACCGTCCCATATGTTGCTATATAGTATAGTTCATCCATAGAACCAGTTGCCACAGAAAATGAGGCTGAAATAATTTTTCAAAAACAGAAATATTTTTCTCTAGGTTAAAAGTTAAAACATGGAGCCATACAAGAAGACATACGAACATTCCACCAAAAAAGGCAAAAGGCCAACAAACCAAGAATTTTCCACTGAAATCAAAGAAATAAACTCAAAATTTTCTGAAGGAATTAAATGAATGCTAGACTTGATAACAACATTGAAATTGTGAGCAAGAAACTAAGCAAGAAGATGATAATCCAAACCCCTAACATTGAGTTTGAAGCACTGAACCACAAATCACATTCACTAACAAACATTAACAGTTTAAGCAAAGGCGAAGAAAATCCCAACACCTCGAGATCTAATGTTTCTCACTCACTCATCCCAAGGATCATCAACAGCTTTCACTAACAAAATAAAAATCAATGTCCCAAAAGTTGACAAAAGCAACAACCAAGAAGGTATCATTTGGGTCAAAAAGGTTGAAAGGTACTTTGAAATATATCAAGTCAATGACCACAACAGCAATAATCGAGTCACATCCATGTTTCTTAAAAGGTCAACTTACAATGGTTTTTATGGTGGTCAAACAAAGTCAATAGTTTAGAAGTTGATTGGGCTCTATTCAGAAAATAAAGATAATAAATATATAAAATTCAAAAGATTCCTAGATATAAAAGAAAACAATGTATTCACCAAGATCTCTAAGCTTCGACAAGTTGGGTCAATTGATGACTACACTTGAGAATGGGAAGTGTTAGCCTCCCGAATTCCATAGCTTGAAGAAGAACGGATCCTACAATCCCAATGTTCCACCAAGACTCTGGGACGGGGGGACGCGGGTGCGGGGAGACGCACAAGGGGGACGTGTGGAAGTACCCCCAAATTTTAAGGATTTTTTGGAAATGGGGGACGGGGGGACGTCACATATATAATATAAAAAAAATATAAAAAATAAAATTTTAAAAATAAAAATAATAATGATAATATGATAAATCTCAACAATAACATAAATTAATTTTATATATATTTGTTTTTATTTTTATTTTTTTAAATTTATTTTTTTCTTTTTTAAGTCTTACTAGGCAAAACAATTTTGGGGGGGACTTCCAGGAGTCCCCCTTTTTGGGGGGGGACGTCTAGAAGTCCTCCTTTTTAAGGGGGGACGCCCAGGAGTCCCCCTTTTGGGGAGTCTCATCCCCCACCTTGGGGAGTCACGTCCCCCCAAGTCCCCCCGCGTCTCCCCAAAAAGGGGACGTGGGGAAACGTCCCCCCTGGAGTCCCCCTGTCCCGGGGACGCGTCCCCGTGGAACACTGTACAATCCTTTATATCAAGCCTTAAACTGGATACAAGGGATGGGTTTGAACTCCTAGACATAAAAAG
>JASDQU010245269.1:115516-161469 GCA_032191745.1 Picea mariana | reverse complement strand
CTCAAAAAAATATTAATATCTGAGCAAAAGGCCACCAAGGAACGAAAAAGGTGTTTCAGATCTAGAGAACCATGGAAACTGAGTCACAAATGTAAGAACAAGATGATATTTCCCTATGAAATAAACCATATCAACAGTAACAATGATGAGGAAGTAGGTGATAGATTTGACCATTCCTCTGAAGAAGAAAGAAACAATCCAAGGAGAGAAGATGAAACTCAGACAATGGGAGCAATCCCAACCATATCAGTCGCTGCCATGACGGCTTTGCTCAGCACCAAACACTGAAGGTTTCCAAATACATTAAGAAAACCAAGGTAACTATGTTGATCGACAATGGTAATACTCAGAACTTCATCACCACACATATTGCAAGAAAACTAAACATATTCATACAACCTATTGTTGGTTTCTGATTTGTCATTCCAGGTAACAGCACCACCTCATGTGATGGAAAATGCCAGAAGGTTGATCTAACTATCAACAATTATCAAATGTGAGCATCAATGTACACTGGTAGTTGGTGGGGTTGACGTTGTTTCGGGTGCCCACTGGCTTGCCACAGTAAGCACTATTGGACTAAACCTCAAAAAGCAATTTATAAAATTTTATGAAAATTGAAGAAAGTACAAATTCTATTGTATTCAAAGTCCACCTATACAGAAGTCTCCTCCCCATAAAATGGAAAAGGGAGATCCAACATACTTTTGTTAGCTTTTTAGCTCGGGAGGTACTCTGCATGTTTTGTCTTGTATGCGGATGTTACCTTAATATTTACACTACCAGGCATTTAACTTTGTAATAGTTTTATAAAGTTGTTATTTTATTAAAGTGACTTTTTAATAAAGTGTACCTTCTAATTTTAAAGTGACTTTATTTTCATAAAGCACTTATGTAATAAAGTGAAATCACTTTAATATTTTTAAGTGATTCATTTTGGAGGGAATGGATCATGACCCTTGATCTTAAAAAAGGCAAGATCTAATCTTGGCCTTTGGATTTAGGGTTGGGGAAGGTAAAAAAACACTTTGGAGGGAAAATGTCATTTTCAGATTTATAAAAGAATGCATTGGGTAGTGTGCAATAAATGTTGAGAAAACATAGAGAGATTGAGAGAGATTTTTTGAGTATGCTTAAGACAGGAAAGTGAGCAGCAACGAGGGCACGTTTTCCAAGGAGCTAGAGCACGAATCTCAAGAAAAATTTTGTGAGTTTTGGGCCAAACTATTTTTTTGTTGTGGGAGGTCGTACTGTATGGATCCATACAGTCCGTACAGTCTATACAGCCGTACGGATTTGGCACCAAAATCGAGGCAGTTTTGGGCACGATTTTCGAGGTGAATTTCATATTTTTGTTCATTGTTTCTGGGCCGTACAGAACAGTCCGTACAGTTGACTGTTGGCACGGAAAACGACATACGGAGGAGGCCATACAGCAGTACAGATTTGGCACATTTTTCAAGACATAATTTTTGGGACTATTTTGGTGCTGTGAGGTATTTCCCTTGGCTCGAAATGTGATATTTTGTTGTTGTTTTGTACTTTCCTGACGCGAATAATATAGCTCTCTCTCTCTTATTGGGTTTCCCCATATTGGGGTTTTCCCTGGCATTTGCCTAAATTTCTGAGTGTTACGGGTTGTTGTCCACTGTGTTATTTCTGCTGCTATTTTGCTTAGCAATGTGTATTTCTGCTTATGGTAATTTCTGAATGTGGGTTTAAGGTATTTATGAAATTTATGAAGACAGTTATCTCTAGGTTGCTAAGTGTTTGACAGAAATTTCATTTGCTGATTTTTGTCATTAAAAATCTACATGGTATCAGAGCTTTGTCTCTCACAGTGGGCAGTGTGATTTTTGGGCAAAAGGGTGTGTTGACCACCTATTCAACTAGGGGGTCAACTCTGTGTGCCATGAAGATATGCATCATTAGATGCTAATATGTCGAAGACAGTTTGGTTCTACTAGGCAATTAATGCCACCAGCACTTATTTTTGTAAACGGAATTTCCGCACCCTTGCGTGGGTTAATAATGTAATAGGTTTGCATGGGTCATAGTTAGGTCAGTTACCTTGGTATGGATTCATTGGGAGAGTTCCTTTCACCGAGGGTTTTTTATCCTCAGGTTATTAATTGGGCTTTTCAACCTTATTAATTTCCCTTGAGTTTTTCCCTCACACCAGCAATAATTCCTCCAAAGTGGTGAAGGGCGTTCTAATGGGCTTATCCCCTGGTAACTATTGTTTAGGATTGATGTAAATGACCATGTATGACATCTTAGAAAGTTTCGCGGAATTCTGACGAGTCTAGATAAAAAAAAAAAAATTAATTAATTTTTAATTAAATTTTCCTAAGTTTGGAGGTTTAATTATTTAATTAATTAATTATTTTTGAGAAAAAATTGTAAAAACTAGGTCTTTGGACTTTTGATAGGGGTATTTGTGCTCAAAAGAAACGGAATGAGACCCCCTACACCCTTGGACCAAGTTTCAGCTCAGTCGGACAACTTTTGCTAAGTGTTTGTCCACCAGGAGTCTTAGTCAGTCAAAAACAACAATTTTAATTGCTAAGTCACGACATTGATAAAATGTCATTTTTGTAATTTTGAATTAAAAGGGTGATGTAAAGATGGAAAAAGGTAAAAGAGATGTTTCCTAACCTAAACCTACCAAACCAACTTAAACCAACCTTTACACACCCCCTCACCCACTCACTCACTCAAACCCTCACGCCCCTAGGGGGATTTACGCCCCCCTTGCTTGGTGAAACGTTGTAACTTAAGTTGCAAGGGGTGGTGGGCCCCTCTCTCATGTGGTGCGCCCTTCCTATCCCCCCACGTCACCCTCTAGCCTAGCCCCACCTCATACAACTCATCTCCCACTCATTTGTCCTAGCCAAAACCCTAAAGTTGCGCCCCCCTCCTTGGGATTCCACCTTGTGGCTTGGATGTGACACTTGGCTTTGATCTAGGAGGGGTCACTTTGTCTCTCCAAGTATAAATAGAGCCCTCCCCTCCCTCATTTCTTCACCAAATCTTGATCTAAGGTTATGCTACTTGATCTCCATCTCATCTCTATCTCATTTTCCATCTTGCATCCACTCTTTTGCTCTTGAGGGTTTTGGAGCAATTCATTGTTTCTAGACTTTCCCTTTTGGATCAATAAAGAAACTTTGGAGGATTTTGAAGCAACAAAGAGTACTCTTGTTTCTTCTTGCACATGAGGTGATGTTGTGACTTTGGTATCTTGTGTTGTATCGAGTAGATCTCTTGGGTAAAGTATTTTACTTGGGTAGGTTAAACAAATAGTATTATTGGTGTTCTATATATGTTGGGTGGCTAGTAGTTTAAAGTATTTTAGATTGTTAGCTCATTCAACCATATTGTCTACTTGAATACCTCACGTTTTGCTTGAAGTTTTGCAGGTTTGCCTCTAAGGTTTGTTGGGATAGCCTCAAGGAAGAGTCTACCCTCAATACCTACTCAAACTCCATTCTCTTTGTTGATTTAAATTTCTGTTCATATCATTCCATAATTCAGTTAACTAACCATCATAGATAGGTCACAAAAAACATATTTTTACTTGAAATTTTTAGGAGAAAAATTTCTGCCCTAAAAACAGAAATTTGTCTTCACTTCTCTTGTTGTGTGCAGCATTTCCAGCAAGCAATAGCTTGTTGGTTTTTGCAGGTTCTTATCAGGTCAAGGGGTTTTGCAGCTCACTCTTGGTCACACAACACTCCCAAAGGTCTCTCCTTTGGGTTGGTAAAAAATCTCACCCTTCTCCTTCATTTTTCTAGAATTTTTGGCAAGTTCTTTGAACCCTTTTCTTCTCTTGTGTATAATCTCATTAATTGTAAATAATATCTTGTGCCTACACCTTGGGTGAGACATCCCCAAAATCGTAAGGCTAGGGCATAGTTGTACTTTCAAGCATTTCTTCTTTATTTTCCCCCACTTGTCACTAGGGCAAGGACGTGTGGCTAGTTGTGTTAATCATAGTTAATCTGCTTCTCTTTTTCAACCCTCTTTGGCACAATAAAGGTAGGCTTGCATCCACCTTGTGCCATTGTAAGTGGTTTGTCCCTTTTGCCTTTCATTTCAAGTTAGCTAGCTTAGTTATGTGTTGATGGTTTACTTATGTTTAAATGATTAAAATATTCTAGAGGTAGATCTCATACACATACTAAATCTTAGCTTAAGCCCTTAAAGCATAATCTTTTTTACATGCTATAATCTTTCAAGTTTCATAACATATTTTCTCATGCTATATCACATGGTTTAATTCATTGGTAATGGTTTAACTAATAATCCTTTTAACTTGCAATCAACTCATCTTTAAGGCCATTTGCCATCATCTAATTGTGAAGCATATGTAGGGCATGTATGTGGTGTAGGGACACACTTTTATTTCAGCAAAACATTTTTCATCTCTTAGCACTTTATCTCAATGCTATAACATTCATGGTTAAGTGGTGATAAGCTAAAGCACTTTTTCTCTTCTTTGGCAAGTTGTTCTTGCTTTTCATAGCATTCTTTTATCTCAAGTTTCTTCATGTCTAAAGGCTTTAATCACTTGGTATAAGGATAACCTTCCAATTCAGCTTTTATCTCAAGTTTCTTACATGGTTTCAATGCTATAATTTATTGGTTTAAAAACACTTTTGTAGCTGATTGAAGTTTCGGTTTTGGGCCTTTTTTACTAATTTTGGGCAAATAAAAGTCACTAAAACACTCTTAAACACACCTAAAAACTTAGTCCTAAGGTATAATAATATATTAGACTTAATAGGACACCTAAATTCACCATCTTCGCCATCTAAAACGGGGCTTGAGGAAGGCAACGGAAGGTGCTAGGCCGGGGACAGTTTCACGGCGTGCGGCTAGGCCTCGTTGCCTCACTTCTTGAGCATCTAGCAACCATTTGGTAATTAGGGGAGGAGGATTTTTGTTCAACACTTAGTTAAAGGGGGAATTTTAAAATCTTACCTTTAATCCACCTCGTGTTTTAGGCAATCAATCTCTTGGGTACATCTTATGGTTGTTTAAACACATTAATTGCAAACACATACCTCGTCTTTAATTTCACATGCAATCTTGTTTCTTTGTGGATTAATTAACTAAGTGTCATCTTAAGTATTGTTGAGCTTTTATTCTTTCAAGTATTTCTTTTCATGCTCTTTATGGTGTGATCCCTCAAGAGATAGTGCATCACATTTGGAGGCATCATCTTGTTGGATCTTGAGTGTTGTGGTTGCCATTGAAAAGCAGTCCAATAGAGTAAGTGTTATTGGGGCATGCTTGGCTTAATGTGAATGGTCTTTATGTCTTGAATATCTTTGAATTCTTACACAATAAAGCCTTGAGTTAGTTCCTTTGTATCTTGTATAGCTTGTATCTCTTAGTTGTTGTACTATCCTTTCATTCTTTATTGTAATCTTGTATCTAAATTGTACCTTTGTAATCTTTGTAAATCTTTGTGATAAAACCCCCTTAAACATTAATTGACCCCTTTGCCCAACCTTAGGCACTAGTCTTAGTTGACTTAGGGAAAGGGCTTGCTTGACATAATAAATCTTGCATCTTGCCTTTGTTGCCTTTGCATCATAGGTTAGTCTTCCCCCAACCTTGTAACTAATTAAAACCAACTCCTAGAACCTCAAGTTAAATCATATCTAGTAACTAGGGTCTACCCCGCTTGGCTTCCCTAGGAGTAAGCCTAGACGGAAGAGGTTCAAGCCAAAGTGATAGCGTGGGCTTTGAACCTAGGCATTGTGCCTCCAAGAACACACTAAGTGAGCCGGACTTTGCTCACGTTTGCAAGTGTGTATTAGGACGACAACATGGTGTGATTGTTTTCCTTGAGTTGTGACAAGGAATATGGCTGCAAGCACTAGATATGAGGATCGGTTGGATGGCATTTCCAACTATTTGCAGTGGATGGTCCGATTGTCAGCTCTTCTCAAGAAGAACAAAATTTATAACTATGTCAACTCTGTTGTGGCAGCTCCCGTAGCAGATCCTGTTGCTTTGGACTTGCATGAGACCAAAGAAGCCAAGGCTCAGAGGATTATTCTAGATGGGGTGAAGGATCACCTTATCCCACACTTGGTTGAGAAAAAGACTGCCAAGGAGATGTGGGATGCACTTAAAAACTTGTTCGAGGCGAAGAACGAGAACCAGAAGATGGCCTTGAAGGCTAAGTTGCATGATACCAAGATGGGTAAGGAGGAGAGTATCTCTTCTTATCTTACCCGAGTGGCTCAAGTAAAAGATGAGTTGGTAGTTGTTGGAGAGGTCATTATGGATTCTGATTTGGTGAGGATAGCCTTAAATGGCTTCACCAAAGAATGGGAAGTCTTCATGAAGTGTGTGGTGGGACGTGAGCATCTACCAGATTGGAGCAGACTATGGGATGATTTCACTCAGGAGGAGATCCGAGAAAGATCTCAAAGCAGTGAACAGAAGACAGATAGAGTTGATGAGAATGTTGCTCTTACTGCTAAGAGCAAGAAGAAAGGAAGTTCTGGAAGGGACTTGAGTAAAGTTAGATGCTATTGTTGTAACCAGTCGGGGCACCTTGCCTCTCGTTGTCCTAAGAGGAAGAAGAAGAAGGAACCAGAGGGGCCTGAGACAGCTGCTACAACAACCATGGAGGACTTTGCTTCAAAGTATGAAAAGGAATTTTCTTTGGTTACCCTAGTTTCCAATGTCGACAACGAAGGATTTGGAGGTGATATCAGATGGATTGTGGATAGCGAAGCCTCTAGCCACATGACGGGAATCTAGCGAGTATTCCTAGATTTCACAGAGATTGGTCCTGGCCGACAAGTGGTAAATGAAGGTGGTATGGTGAAAGTTGTACGTGGAGTTGGGAATGTTAAATTCCAACTCGAGTTTGGGGGACTCTTGGAGCTTGATGGATTTCTCTTTGTTCCAGGGTTGAGGGTTAACTTGCTCTCAGTCTCAGCCTTGGAGGATGTAGGATATTGCGTATTGTTCAAGAGGGAACATGTCTTTATCTACAGGCAAGGAGTGGACCCGGTAGAGCTGCAGCTGACCGGTAACCAGGTGGACAGGTTGTATATGTTGAGAGGACAACCTTCGATGTATGATTCAGCGTCGGATGAGGAGCGTGAGGAGGCTTCTGAGACTGCGATGGCGCCAAGATTTCAATCTTGCATTCCGAGAGAAGAGAGCGAGTCTCTTCTGAGCACTGGCAGGAGGCTTAGCCAGGTTGATCGAACCAATGCTCAAGATGAAGTGAGCTCAGGGTTCCAGGATGTTGCCAGGAGAAGATCTTCTAGTTCGAGTTATGTGCAGGTGTCGAGGATGTCTCCAAGTTCAGAGGGAGCTCCTACAGAGCACAGTGTGATGGGACCAAATGATGGAGATGGCAGCGAGTACATCCCTCGCTAAGAGGGAGTGTTATCTTTTTAGCTCGAGATGTACTCCGCATGTTTTGTCTTGTATGCGGATGTTACCTTAATATTTACACAACCAAGCACTTAACTTTGTAATAGTTTTTATAAAGTTGTTCTTTTATTAAAGTGACTTTTTAATAAAGTGTACCTTCTAATTTTAAAGTGACTTTATTTTCATAAAGCACTTATGTAATAAAGTGAAATCACTTTAATATTTTTAAGTGATTCATTTTGGAGGGAATGGATCATGACCCTTGATCTTGAAAAAGGCAAGATCTATTCTTGGTCTTTGGATTTAGGGTTGGGGAAGGTGAAAAGACACTTTGGAGGGAAAATGTCATTTTCAAATTTATAAAAGAATGCATTGGGTAGTGTGCAAGAAATGTTGAGAAGACATCGAGAGGAAATTGAGAGAGATTTTCTAAGTATGCTTGAGAGAGGAAAGTGAGCATCAAAGAGGGCACGTTTTCCAAGGAGATAGGGCACGAATCTGAAGAAAAATTTTGTGAGTTTTGGGCAGAATTATTTTCTGCTGTGGGAGGTCGTACTGTACGGATCTGTACAGTGCGTACAATTCCGTACAGTCGTACGGATTTGGCACGGAAATCGAGGTGGTTTTGGGCATGGTTTTCGAGGAAAATTTCATATTTTTGTTCGTTGCTTCCGGGTCGTACGAAACAGTCTGTACAGATGACTTTTGGCACGGAAAACAAGGTACGGAGGAGGTCATACAACAGTACGGATTTGGCACATTTTTCGAGACAGAATTTTTGGGACTGTTTTGGTGCTGTGAGGTATTTCCCTTGGCTGGAAATGTGATATTTTGTTGTTGTTTTTTACTTTCCTGAAGCTGAATAATATCTCTCTCTCTCTGTCTCTCTCTCTCGTTGGGTTTCCCCATATTGGGGTTTTCCCTGGCATTTGCCTAAATTTCTGAGTGTTATGGGTTGTTGTCCACTGTGTTATTTCCACTACTATTTTGCTTAGCAATGTGTATTTCTGCTTATGGTAATTTCTGAATGTGGATTTAAGGTATTTATGAAATTTATGAAGACAGTTATCTCTAGGTTGCTAAGTGTTTGACAGAAATTTCATTTGCTGATTTTGTCATTAAAGATCTACAACTTCCTAGCTTCACAGTTAAAATCAAAGATTGACTATCTACTAAAGTCCAATTTTGCTTTATGATGCAAAATGATTCACAAGAAAATAGTCTACAAAAGATATTCAGCAAAATGCCTTTCCCGCACAATGTCTAGTAAAACTAATGCATACCAGCTCGTATTGCAGGTTCAACATTTTCAAGATTAACCCCTTGAAGTTGGCCAAACCTGCCAAATAATAACAGGCCATTTGAGTCAAAAACTTCACACAAAATTAGGGAACCAAGCTAATTTCTCTATATCATCAATTTAAGCAGAAGTATAATAAAAAGCTAGCAAGAAAGAAAATAACTCAATCAGAAATTTATTCTTTGAAATTTAGTATAATTAACAATAGTATTTCCATTTGAGGTTCTCACCTCTAGAAATCCCAATTTCTTTTTCTACTAACGAAAGGAAAAGAAATGGATAAAACTGTATTAAATACAGCATTGCAAAATGGTATTTCTCCATTTCTTCTAACTATAGAATAGATGACCAAGATATCAGAATCTATTCTTTGATATATAACCCACAAAGCAGGTCATGTTAAAATAACAACCACAAAAAAATCCCCCATATCTTTCATGCCTAATTGTATTGAGAGTGGCAAGGGCACAAAATTTACATGTAATTTGTAGAGATAAGTCATCCAAATGCATGAGATAACATAAACTTAGTAGAGGAGATAAACCTCAAACAAATAACAAGTTAAGTAGGAAAGTCGGGTCAATGGGGAGATGTCAAATGCATAGATAACTAGACAAACAACTCTTTTGCAGAAAGATCCTTTCCAAGGATTCTCCAATAATAATAACCAGCATAACATCATTTATAAGCATTTATGGCCTCTCTCGAACACAAACTTAAGAAGTTTAAAGAGAAGACAAAGATTTTTTAGAGTTGAATCATGAAATGCAGGGAGAATTGAATAAATGCAAGAGTGTTACAAAGGCTCAAGCAATAGAAAAACTTTATGTAGATTGGAATAGGGCACAAGATCTTCTGAGTTTGGACAGAATCTATCTCCATGATAAACATAAGAGCTCTTAAAGTTTATCTACAAGATGCTAAACCCCAGTTTAGATGTAAAAAAAGAAGAATAGCTAGCAATTAATTAATGTGCACATTGCTAATGTTATTTCTAGGGTCATTAATATCAATTTCTATAACTAGGTGAGGAAACTAATAACGGTAAGGCATCAACCCCCTCAAAGAACCACCCTCCTATATATCTCTTTATTGATAGGAATGCTAGAGCCCTAGATTTTAGGTAGAACGGGAAGAATAGATAGTATTTAATTCATGTACGCATTGCTAATGTTATATATAGGGTCATCAATATCAGTTTGAATCAGTGTTGCAAACTTCGGCATCGGCAAAATATCGCCGAGGGTCCGAAAACGAAAATATCGACAACATGGAGGAAAATATTGGAAAATGTCGTAAGAATGAAAAACAATGTTGTAAGAATGAAAATATCAGAAAATATTGCTGACCCTGATTTAGAAGATAATATCGCCAACATTGCAATGTTGGTAACACTAGTTTGAATAAGAGAGGAAATGGATAATGGTAAAGCATCACATGCCTCTAAGGAACACCTACTTTCAAGAATGCAATGGGGCCTCACATGGGTAAAATTACCACTCAATAGGCCCCACTCAATGGGCCTAGATAGAAACAATAGGTAGTAGTGAGGCCAACTAATCCCTAATTGATAAGCCTATGGCCAACTTGATTCATCAACACAAATTCTTCATTAAATTTATTTATTTTTCAGTCTATGTTTGTTTCTTACTATGTTTTTGTTTTCATGTTGCAGTTATGTGTTAATTTTTATTAGATGAAATAGAAAAGAACCCACTACACAAAATCAATCAATCACACACACAAAGAACAATGTTTACCCTGGAAAACCAATTTTGCGAAAACTGACATCATAGGGGCTTTGCTCAATTCTTTATGAGTTACTGAGAAATGGTAGATTACAAAGGGTTTTTATGATCTTTTTCTCCTGGGACAATGACTCAATGTTGCAAGAGTGAATATTTCCTCTACTTCACTCTAAATGCTCGATGTAGGTCACAAAGGGCTCTTGGTGAACCTTGCTTTTGTGCAATGGTCTCCAAGTTGCTACAATTGCAAATACATCCTTTGTCTTTGTCCTCGATCTTTTGCCAAGAAAAGAAATAATTATTAGACTCAGAACTAGCTACAACTCTCTTTGGCTCTATCTTTGGCTCAAAGACCTCACTCGAATAGTAACCAGAACTCCAATAGAACCAATAATTTGAACCACTAATTCTCAATTTAGGAACCAAACCAAATCACTCGTGCCTTCTTTGTTTGATGCAACAAGGATTCTCAGTTCAATTTACAGCTAACTATCAAATTGATCCAAAATGGTTCATCATATAATCTGTCATCTATCTTAAGTACTTTTTGGGTGGAAAAATGGGAGAAATTGGCTTGCAAGACCCATTTTAGTAGCAAGTCCCAGTTTGGAGATTTGGGATCTGAAACCTTCTAGAGCCATTTTGAGGTATCAAAAGGCATTTTTTGGGTCAAAACTTTGTGAGCATAGCTCTATTAAAAGACACCATTAATAGCCCTTAACTGTTGGTTTAAAAGGCTAGCAAACCTGCAAATATTCAACTCTAGAGTTGTGTGCCTTTAGTGTTGCTAAGGACGGACTATGTAACTGCCACTGCAGTGCCCTCCTTGTTGATGTCGTATCTTCTTAAGGGCTACCCATATTGTTATCTCTTCTCAACCAGGTGTTGATCCTAAACCCAAAAAACTTAGTTGGAGTGTCCACAAACTAAGGTAAGGAAGATGCTATTGTTTTTCCTGTTAAAATAATGTAACTGCAAAGTGTATTCTTATTATTAATTGATATATTATTCATTGGATCAATCCCCATTGTGGATTGATCATGTCGGCTATTGTATAAGGACCAAATCCCCTTTTGTGGATTGGTCATAATGTAATTGTAAAAGGCAAAAGAAGAAGTCGGCCCCAGAATATATCAAGAGGCCCCAAAATATAATAAAGGTGGTTATAACCACACAATTTGAGAAGTCGGCCCTGCCAGTGAAGAGACACTTCACACGTGCCAGATTTGCATAAATAAAGAGGCTAGCGCCTCACTTAGACACACAACTCACTTGCTCATTGAGAGACAAGTTTCGGAACTGCAGTTGGAGAAGAAGGAGAGAGAGTGGCGCATCTTTGGGAGAGGATCTTTTGTATTAGTTTGAGTTATCTCTTGGCATTGTATTGGCTATCTATAATAAGGAAGTTTTGCTGGGTTTTCTTCCCCTAGAGGGTTTCCCAGAATAAATGTTGTGGCTCTTGTGATTGTGTATTTCTCAGTGATCTTGTATTATGCTATTATTATCTATTGAATGCAAAGAACTATAATAATGGCTTAAACATTAACATTTCCCTTATCTGGCACCTCCAATAACATACATTATGTTGCTTTTGCGTTAACCCGGTTTGATGATCCAGGCATATCATTCTTCTAGCACTGTGATAAGCCCAAACATTGAGTAGAAGCTCCAGTAACCAGGTGACAATGACAGTGTTTTCTTCTTAACTTCGAACTTCTTAAAGCACGGTGTCGTTACTGTTGATGTGCGTAGCATCAAACAAGTACTTCCGCACAGGTCTAAGTACCTTGTGATTGTGTATCTTTCGGTGATCCTGCTTATGCTATTATTGTCTAGTAAATTTAAAAGAACTTAACAACAACTCTAAATTTAACATGGAATCAGAGCTTGACTGAATAGAGCACCTTTCACTGGGTAACCAAAAACGTCATTGTTGTCGTACAAGAAAATTAGGGTTTTTTGTTGGAAGAGAATTTCAGCCTAAAAACTATCTAGGGAAGTGCACCCTAGCCTAGCAAACTCATTGGCAGCTTGAGCGCACCTTTTCAATGGCTAGAGCCTCCGGAAAGTGAAACCCTAGTTTTCACTAGTATCAAAAAACCAGGAAACCAGAACTAGTACCAGAAGTACTAGTCCAGATTTGCGCAGACCCAGTTTCAAGGGGTAAAATTTGGATTTTCAGAAAACAGACTGCACCAAGCTACTCGCCTCAGCCAAGCGCACCTCCCGGTAAGTTCAGATTTAATTTTTGAGCACTTTCAATTTTTGGTCATTTTCCTAGCTCCAAGCTTGTTGACAAGTTAGAAGGTGTGGATAACTTTCGTGCCTGGAAGTATAGGATTGCACTCATTCTTGAAGAGAATGACCTTGCAAGATTCATCAAGGAAAATGTACCAGAACCTGCAAATGCTCCAGCTAAAACAAAGTACCAGAAGGATATGGTTAGGGCCAAAAGAATCATTGCAGACTCTATTAAAGACCACTTGATCCCTCAAGTGTCCTCTAAGAATACTCCAAAAGAAATGTTTGATGCCCTAACCAGAATGTATGAAGGAAGGAACATTAACCGGAAGATGAACTTGAAAACCCAACTCAAGAATACAAAGATGTAGAAAGGAGAAATCATTCATGACTATTTCTCTAGGGTTTCTCAATTCAAGGAACAGCTAGAAGCAATTGGAGACAACCTAGATGAAGATGAACTCATAATTACTGCTCTTAATGGTCTCACAAGACCTTGGGATGCATTCATCCAAACTATTTGTGCAAGAAAGGAAAAACTCCAATTTGACAGTCTTTGGGAAGAATGTGTTCAAGAAAAAGCAAGAGTACCTAACCGAGAAGCAGTACTACTAAGGGATGAAGATCAAGCCCCAGTTGCTCATGCTAAAGGAGGAAAGAGAAGGTTTCACTTCAAGAAGGAGACCCGCCTACATAAGGAATCTCACCCTCCAAGGAGATTCCAGAAATTTCAGAAAGGTCAAAGAAGAGAAAAACATTTCTCCTCTTATCAATGTTTCCATTGTGACAAGATGGGACATATTGCTAAGAATTGTCTAGCTAGAAGAGAAGAATACAAGAAGAGAAATATCAAAAGACACAATGCCCATGCAGTTGAAGATGATGAGCCACCCATGAAGATGATTAGAGAAAAGATTGAAGACTATGTCTTATTCTCTGCCCTCTTAGGATATGTGTCATCTGGAGAGGACACTTGCCTCATAGATAGTGGTGCTTCCAAGCACATGACATGTCAGAGAGACATTCTCTCTAGCCTTACAGAAAAGAACTTTCCTCAGAAAGTTACACTTGGAGATGATTATCAGTACCCTATCAAAGGAGTGGGAGAATCCACCTACAAACTTGATTCAAGGACCCCAATAAAGATGAAGGATGTACTATATGTACCAGGTTTGACGAAGAATTTGTTTTCTATATCAGCTTTAGATAAGAAAGGCTTCAAGGTTGCATTCATAGATGGTGAAGTCCTTATGTGGCCTAAAGGAAAAACCATAGAAGATGCAATTGTTATTGGAACAGAAGAAGGTGGCATCATTGTATAAGTTAAAAGGTCACTCAGATGCAACCTTGACTCACTCCACTGAGATTCCATTGGAACAGAAGAAGGTGGCATGTATAAGTTAAAAGGTCACTCAGATGCAACCTTGACTCACTCCACTAAGATTTCATGTGAACTCTGCCATAGAAGACTAGCTCACATCAACTACAGAGCCTTACCATATGTGAGCAAGGTAGTTACAGGTCTACCAGAATTCAAGGTTGACCATGAAGGCGTGTGCAAGGGATGTGCACAAGGAAATAAAATAAAGAATCCTTTCTCGAAGAGCGACAGTAAAGCAAAAGGAGTCGTGGAGCTCATCCACTCAGATGTATGTGGCCCAATTCCATCAACCTCTCTTAGTGGGTATGTATACTATGTGTCATTTATTGATGACTATTCTCGCAAGACTTGGGTTTACTTCTTAAAATCAAAAGATGAAGTGTTTGAAAAATTCAAGGAATTCAAAACCTTGATAAAGAATCTCTCTGAAAGAAAAATCAAGATACTCAGGTCAGATAATGGAGGAGAATACACCTCAAAAGAATTTGTAAGCTTTTGCAAAGATGTCGGGATTAAGAGGGAGCTCACCACTCCCTATAATCCTCAACAAAATGGTGTAGCACAAAGAAAGAACAGAACTATAATGGAAGCAATGAAGACTATGATCCATGATCAAGATCTTCCAATGCACTTATGGGCTAAAGTAGCAAGAACGGTTGTGTATGTTCAAAACAGATTATCCCATAGTGCACTTAGGTTCAAAACCCCCGAAGAAATGTTCTCCGGAAAGAAGCCAGAAGAAATCCATCTCAAGATATTTGGTTGTCCAATGTTTGTACACATTTCGGAAGAGAAGAGAACTAAGTTGGAACCTTCGGGAAAGAAGGGAATATTTGTTGGATACTGTGAGGTCTCAAAGGCCTTCAGAATTTACATACCAGGTTACCATCATATTGAGATCAGCAGAGATGTAACCTTTGATGAAGATGCAACACTCAAGAAATCAAGGAGATGCCATCTTGAAGAAGTATATGAAGAAGAGCCTGTAGCTCCCAGAGTTGCAGAACCAGTAAGGGAAGTTGCAAATACCCCTGATTATGAGATTCAAGAAGATCATGATATGATAGAATCTCAAGAACCTCCCCAGATGACAATCTCTCACAAGAGAAAGCAAGCTTGGGCAAGGGAACTTATTCAAGATGGAGAGAAGTATGGTGCCTCAAAAGGAACCATGAGACAAGTCAAGAAACCTAAGCCATTCTCCAATTATATGGCTTTGATGTGTGATCTCATAGAAAAGGAGCCTACTTGCTTTGAAAAAGCCATTCAGAAGAAAGAATGGGCAGATGCCATAATAGAAGAATACCAATCCATTCTAAAGAATGATGTACGGGAAATAGTTCCCAGACCGAAGAACAAAGATGTGGTATCTTCCAAATGGTTATACAAGATAAAACATGTTGTTGATGGAAGTATTGAAAAACATAAAGCAAGGTTTGTAGCTCATGCCTTTTCTCAAAAGGAAGACATTGATTATGAAGAGACATTTGCTCCTGTAGCCAGATACACTTCTATCAAAACCATCATAGCTCTTGCAACTAAGATGAAGTGGAAGTTACACCAGATGGATGTGAAAACAGCCTTCTTAGAAGAAGAAGTGTATATAGAACAACCTCAAGGGTTTGAAGTTGGAGACAGAAAGACTCATGTCTGCAAGTTGAAGAAGGCTCTGTACGGATTGAAGCAAGCTCCTAGAGCTTGGTATGGAATAATTGACAGTTTCCTGACGAGCTTGGGCTTTACTAAAAGTAAAGTTGATACTAACCTTTACTTCAAGGTTATGAATGATGAGCCAATTATATTGCTGCTGTATGTGGATGACTTATTCTTAACTAGAGAAGAAAAGCTCATCACTGATTGTAAGAAGAAGCTCACTGCAGAATTTGAGATGAAAGACCTAGGCCTAATGCACTATTTCTTAGGTCTTGAGGTTTCGTAGAGCCTAAAGAAGATCTTCCTTAACCAAGGGAAGTATGCAATTGAAATATTGAAGAGATTTGATATGTTGAAGTGTAAATCCACGAACACACCCATGGAAACAAAGTTGAAGCTCCTAGTTGATACTTCGTCAGAATTGGTTGATGCTACGTTGTATAGACAGATCATTGGATCGTTGATGTATCTGACAAATACCAGGCCAGATATATGATTTGTTGTGAACACCTTGAGTCAGTATCTGGTAGAGCTCAGACGTGTTCACCTTGTTGTTGCAAAACATGTGATGAGATACCTTAAGGGTACGTTGCACTTTGGTCTCTGTTATAATGGAGATCATGACTTCACACTGATGATTTATACCGATTCAGGTTGAGTAGGAAGTGTTTCTGATAGAAAGAGCACTTTAGGATGTTGTTTCAGTCTGGGCTCAGCCATGACTTCATGGCAGAGTAGAAAGCAATCCAGTATTGCTCTCAGCACGGCAGAAGCAAAATATATTGTTGCTTGTTCCACCAGTTGTGAAGCCATATGGCTTCGGAAGTTGTTGACAGGTCTATTTGATCTGGAGATGGAAGCAACCGTGATTCTATGTGATAACCAAAGTTGCATAAAGATGACGGAGAATCATGTGTTCCATAACAAGTTGAAGCACATAGAAATCCGGTATCACTACATTCGTGATATGGTGCAAAGGGGAGCTATAAAGCTCCAATATGTTGGCACAGATGAGCAGATTGCAAATGTGTTGACCAAGCCTCTGTCTCGTGTAAAGTTTGAGCACTTTCAAGACAAGCTTAGTATAGTCTGAAAGGACCTCCCTCGAAAGGGGGAGTGATGTTGATGATACTATGGTGTCCTGACCAACAGCGAGTAGCTCAGTTAGGATTTGATATCCTAGGGGATTGATCATCCCTGGACAGATCTCGAAGGTTCAGTAAGGACGGTCTGTTAGAGTACCTATGCATGTAGATGCTAGTTTTGGTCAGTAGTGGTAGCTCCGTTAGGATTTTCATAATCCTAGGGAATCTTATGATTCCTGGGCAGATCCCGAACGTCTAGTAAGGACAGTCTGTCAGAGTACCACATGGTAGCTCCATTAGGATTTTATATCCTAGGGAATCTTATGATTCCTAGGCAGATCCCTAGGGACAGTCAAAGTACCACAAAATGTTGTTGTTACACCTGCCTCATTCTATTGCTACATGATGATGATGATGTTGTTGTTCCAGCCTCGTGTTGTGATCATGTTGTTGTTCCAGCCTCGTGCTGTGATCATGTTGTTGCTCCAACCTCGTGTTGTTGATGATGATGTTGTTGATGTTGTTGTTATAGCTTTTATGCTAACTGATGTTGATCTTTCAGATTCCATCTCCATGATGTGAACGATGATGATGATGTTCTTCCAGCTCCATGTTGTGAATGATGATGATGATGATACTCCATCTCCATGTTGTGAATGATGATGTTATTGATGATGAGAAAAACTTTCGATGATTTATAGATATGCCAGTCAGTGTTCCAGATGTTGTTGTTGTTTCCCTCTCTCTATCCTGATGATGTTGTAGAATACCCTTCTTGTTAAGGTGGAGTGTTGAAATATTGTAACTGCGAAGTATATTCTACTTATTATTGAGTTATTATCTTATAGATCAATCCCCTTTTGTGGATTGATCATGTCGGGACTTGTGTATGACCAAATCCCCTTTGTGGATTGGTCAAACCCTAATTAAATGATGTTATTTGAGAAGTCGGCCCCCAGGGCTAATTAAAGTGGCTTTAGCCACTAGTTGGAGAAGTTGGCCCTGCCTAATGAAGAGACACCACCCTAGCGCTCCTCAGCTAGTATAAATAAGAGAGGCTAGCGCCTCATTCACTCAAGTCACTCATCTAGTGCGCAAGTTTGAAGGAAGTTGCAGTTGTCGGAAGAAGGAAGAGAGAGGTGCATTGCTCAGTGTTGGATATTCTCTTGTGTTTGGTCTTTTATCTTGGCATTGTATTGGCAATCTATATTAAGGAAGTTTTTTTTGGGTTTTCTCCCCCCCTGAGGGTTTCCCGGGATAAATGTTGCGTACCTTGTGATTGTGTATGCAGTGATCCTGCTTATGCTATTATTGTATAGTAAATTGAAAAGAACTTAATAGCAGCTCTAAATTTAACAACGGGTAGTTCAGGGCACGTACATACACGCTAGACAGATAGTCGGGGACACGTACATACAAGTACAAATCGTACAGGGCCATCCAGGGCAGCTTCAAAAGAGGGTTTCCTCAGGGCCATAGTTAATGTAACTTGTATTTTTTCTCAGTGGGCCATTTTCCCAGTAAGGGAGCCCTTGCAAGCTTGGAGTCATTATTTAACGAAAAGTTGATTTTGAAGGGCAAAAATTTATGCGTACTATGTGAAGTTTGGGTTTCCATAGTTTTGCTTCCACTGTTTTTATTTCCAGCCAGTGTATTTTATTTTGTGCGCTGTAATTTATTTTTTAGCAAGGAAAAACACAAGGTAGTAAAGTATCTAGGTGTTGGGACTGAGAGATTTTTCAACATGATATCAAAGCTTGCACTCTAAGAGGGAGACAACTTCAGATACACAACAGTTTATGACAGCAGATCCATTAGATCCGATTTGCAACAGTAGTTGTTTAAAGGACCAAACATAGATCCACAACAATTTGCATAAATATTTCAAATCTACAAGGAGATCTCTGTAGATCTGTAAACCAGTAGTGAGATTCATTGAGTGCTTGAGACATGAAGGACTGTGACTCAAGAGGATCTCAGCAAGGGTGAAGAAGAACTTCCATCTAGAGATCAGCTCAAGGATAGCAGATCTATTTGAGTCAATGACTCATAGAGAGAGAAAAGGACATTTGTACAAGGAAATCTTAGGAAGGGTGAAAAAGGACTTTCACCTAGAGATCATGTTGAAATTAGTGCAGCTGCAAGAGCCATTCTCCTGGAGGATGGCATAAGACCCTAGTTGTGGACTAGGGCCCCCATCACACTCCTGGGGTTTCTTGGTATGAGACCAAGCAGTGAGTGCCATGGCAAAAGACCCTTGTGAGGGGCCCCAATAGATGACTGGGGTTCTTCGTCTAGGACCAAGCAGTAAAGACCCTAGATGTATTCTAGGGCCCCTGGATGTGTTCCAAGGAATCATTGCCCTGTGCTTGAATTGATCCTTGGATGTGTTCCTTGGTGGTTGATATAAGTCCCTAGATGTGTCTAGGGCCCGTAGATGTGTTCCAGGGAACCCATGCTTAAAGCAGGGGTTGATCCTTGGTCTTGTACCTTGGTGGATAAGACCCTAGATGTGTTCTAGGGCCCCCAGATGTGTTCTGGGGCAACCTGGTCTTTGACCAGGTAGATCTTGGTGTAATATCAAGATGTGTTGATGTGTGATCCTCTTCCTCTCTCCCGGGATGGTCCATGGGACCTAGGAGAGTCTATGAAGATGGGCATGAACACATTGTGTGATGTACCCCCTTATGCAGTGATGATAAAGTTTATTGATCACCTAGAGATTCATATGGACATGTTTTGCCACTAGGGCACCCCCCCTTGTCTTTCCTAACCCTGTGATTGATCTTCACCCTTGGTTTATGAGTTTGGGTCTTCATCTTGTGTGAGTGGGTTTTAATTTTGTGTTTTGGGGTTTTATAATGTTAAATTAGAATATTAATTAATAATCAATTTGACATATTAATTTAATATTTATATTAAATAATATGTCAATATATTAATTATTATTTTAATAACCTAAACCCTATACTAAAACTATAAATTAGAACATATCCTCACTACCTCCTACACTCAACACTCTTCCTCCTCTTCAAGGTTGCGGCTACCTCAGTGATAGTCTCTCTCAGATTTGCGGCCTCCCCTAACTGGACAGTCTTCCTCAGATTTGCAGCGTCCCCTAACTGGATAGTCTTCCTCAAATTTGCGTGCTCCCCTAACTATTCTATCTTCAGTTCTGTTGTTAATTTGTTGGGAGGTCCTTCATTGAAGTTGCTAGCTGGATGGTTACTTGTTGAGGTTTCCTAATTTGTAGATTTGCTTTGTTCTAGCAGTCGGCCCCCTTTTTTCTGTGTGAGATCTGCCTCTCCTAGCCGCCATCATTGTTGTAGGTTGTCGTCCACCTTTTGTTTACAGACCTGGATCTAGAAGGTGTCGCGGCTATCTTTCTGGGCTCCTTTCCTTAGTTGCCTTACCTCCTCTAGCTGCCAAGTAAGAGGTTCTTGTGGCTTGTTGTCCCTTTACTGAGAAGGGGACTTGTGAACTATGTTCTCATATCTCAGATACATCCCTGTGTGTTGCTAGATATAAGGGTTTGCTATTTAAGTAAGTTGCTTGGGGTTTTTGTCACCTGTTCCTTGGGGTTTCTCTTTTGGCAAAACAATCCTATGTTCTCCTTGACATAGATTAAACCCTAAGTGGTTGATCCATGAGCCTAAACTAGATCTAAGCATATTACAGAGGCTTACATTCACATGAGTGCCAAGCTCATCTCTCATTATTCAAGAGGTAAATCTCAGAGGTTAGTTTCAGTTGCATTTGCTTCAGTTTTGATTTACTTGTTTAAAGTTTAGATCTACTAGTTCTAGCTTCTGTTTTACTTGTTTCAGTATTCAGAGAACTAATTGTTACATGCTCAGAAATATTTGTTGTTTTCAGATCCACTGTATTTCTTACTTGTTTCTAATCAGTAATTTTTATTTAGATCTGTAATGTGTGTATGTTGATCTAGCAAACAGAAATTTTAAAAGTATTACTCTTTTGTTCTTTTCCCTATTTCTAACAGATCAGTTCAATCCAAAGTAAGATATTTTAACTACAATAAGCTAGGACATTATGCAAAAGATTGCAGGAACCCTCCCTCTCAACAGAGAAGAAAAGGAAAGTTCCAAGCCTCAGTTGTTGCTGAAGAGGCTGAGCCTCAACAGGAACCTCAAAGAAGAAAAACCAGGGCATCCACCAAAGAGCAGGAACAACATCAAGAATATTATCTCATCTATGCTCTTTCTGGGACTATAACCAAGTCGGATGAGATTTGGTTAATGGACAGCGGTGCCTCCAAACACATGACATGTTTCAAACAAAATCTTGCAAACTATCAGGACAAGAAATTCAATGTAAAGGTAGAACTGGGTGATAATGGTAATTATGACATAAAAAGTTTTGGATCTGCTTCTTTCCAACTTCAATCAGACAATATCTTTCATATTGATGAAATTCTTTATGTTCCTGGTTTAAAGAAAAATATAATCTCAGTTGCAGTGTTAGAAAGCAAAGGATACTCGATAGCCTTCACCAAAGGGAAGGCTCTCATGTGGCCCTCAAATGGAGATCTGAGCACTGCTATGACTATTGGAAATCATGAGAGTGGACTTTATAAAATCTCAAGTCAAGTTGTTCAAGCACTAGCTCACGAGATGATAAATCCCTGCGAGCTCTGGCACAGAAGACTTGGACATCTCAACTACAATGCACTTCCAGGTTTGGAAAAGATGGTAACAGGTATGCCAGTATTTTCTTTTGAGCATGATAGTGTTTGTAGAGGTTGTGCACTCGGTAAGAATACAAAGAAACCCTATCCTCACAGCAATAGAAAATCTAATGGCATTCTAGATCTAATTCATTATGATCTTTGTGGGCCCATGACTGCACCATCTATGAATGGTTGTATTTACTATATCATTTTTATTGATGATTGCTCTTGTAAAACTTGGATTTACTTTTTAAAGACTAAAGATGAATCTTTCAACAGATTTCAAGATTTCAAAAATCTTGTTGAAAATCAAACAGGCAGATACATCCGATTTTTTAGAATAGACAATGGTAAAGAATTTGACTCCTTCAAATATGATGAACTCTGTCGGGCTTCCATGATTAAGAGGGAGTTGACTGTGCCGTATAATCCCCAACAGAATGGGTTTGCAGAAAGAAAGAACAGAACTATATGTGAAGCAGCCAGAGCCATGATGTATGACCAAAACTTACCATTATCTCTTTGGGCCAAAGCTGCTAGTATTGCAGTCTACATTCAGAACAAATGTCCACACAAAACCCTTGAAGCGAAAACTCCAGAAGAAGTTTTCACCGGTATAAAGCCTTCAGTTGATCACTTGAGAATCTTTGGCAGTCCAGTCTATGTTCACATTCCAAAAGAAGAAAGGACTAAGCTAGAGCCCTCCGGAAAGAAAGGAACTTTTGTGGGATACAGTGAAACCTCAAAGGCTTACAGAATTTATATCTCAGGTCAAAAGTTCATTATTCAAGAGGTAAATCTCAGAGGTTAGTTTCAGTTGCATTTGCTTCAGTTTTGATTTACTTGTTTAAAGTTTAGATCTACTAGTTCTAGCTTTTGTTTTACTTGTTTCAGTATTCAGAGAACTAATTGTTACATGCTCAGAAATATTTGTTGTTTTCAGATCTACTGTATTTCTTACTTGTTTCTAATCAGAAATTTTTATTTAGATCTGTAATGTGTGTATGTTGATCTAACAAACAGAAATTTTAAAAGTATTACTCTTTTGTTCTTTTCCCTATTTCTAACAGATCAGTTCAATCCAAAGGAGAAGTGAAGCTAGTGGACAGTAGCATTAGACAAATCTGGTAACAAGGACAGATCTAAGCAGCAAATCGGAGCCACATACAACATTGTACGCACGGAGCAATTAGCTCGGGGCGCATACATACACGCCGGACTAGTGTAGCAAGGCGTGTACATACGCGTAGAACAAGTGCAGCAGAGCGCATACATACGCGTCGGATAGGTGGTCCACGACGCATACATACGCATTGTACAGGTCGTGCAAGGCGCATATAAACCATACAGATCACCAATACATGGTCGTACAACAGGGACAAAGGCGTTGGGCTACAGGTGTTGGCCGTATTTTTTTCTGTGGGCAGAAAATATGACAGAAGCATGGGAGCTATTCAGCAGTCTGACGAAGAAGGACTCGAGAATCCATGAGAAGCTTGGTGATGATGCCAAGTATGCACTGAAGGGTGAGTGAACTATTTTGTTCTAGCTTGATTCAGGTGGTTTGTTGTAAGCCCAAGATGTGCTAGATGTACCAGGACTGAAGGAGAATTTGCTCTCAATCTCAGTAGGACAGGGGTTTTGTCGAGAAAGGGCAAGTACTCATATGTTCAGAGGGAGCTAGCCATGACACAGCAGTGATGATTGGGGTTAGAGAGGGAAATTTATACAGGTTGAAGGGCAAGTATGTTCATGCCTTGGTACATGACAGTGACAACCTATGTGAGTTATGGCAACGGAGTATCGGACACCTGCACTACAAGGCGTTGTCGATCTTGAGGGAGATTGTCACGGGTCTTCCATATTTCATTGTTAGGTAGCAGGGCGTGTGCAGAGGGTGCGCACATGGCAAGTATGCCAAGGTTGCTTTTCCAAGCACCAAGAGTAGGTCCAAGGGGATCTTGGATCTTAGACATTTAAGTGTGTGTGGACTGGTGTCAGTGGTAGAGGACGAGAAGCAGGAAACTCTAAAGGGAGAACAACATTCAGACACTTCCAGTGTGGGAAGACAACCTTCACATGGGGAGGAGTTAACCCCTTCCAACTCTGTCAGGAGACCCAGATGGTTCATGAAGACATTGAGGGATGCACAGAAGCATGTTGAGGCCCCTAAGAGCATATTCATGGAGAGCAGGCCTCCGAAGAAGTTTCCAAACTTCGTAGTGCTAATGAGTAACATCGTTGATTCTGAGTCTTCCAATGTTCAGGAAGCAGTAGACCAACAGGTTTGGACGGATGCCATGGGGCAGGATGATGTGTGGGACATTGTGCTAAGACAGGAGGGGCAGTCAATTCCACATGGTTCTTCGAGAAGTACCTTCCTCGCTAAGAGCAAGTGTTAATGTTTGTAGCATTGGATAGGTACTTCCGCACATGTCTAAGTGTCTAGACATGTGGAAATCGTCAAAATCCTTCAACCTTAGTAATTTACTTTAATTAAAAGAATTATTAAAGTAAAGTGTTTTTATTAATTAAAGTGAATTTAATTTAATGAAATGTTAAGGTTATTAGCATTAGTGAATTAAATGAATCTTAGCCATTGATCTCAATTGACGTGAGATTTAATCTCAACTGTCAATCACTTTGGAGATTAGGGTTATGTTTGATTCGGTCAAAACTCAAGATTATAAAAGCAAGGCTAGGTGAAGGGGAAAGACACCAAGGTCACACATGAGCAAAGAAGGACTTCTACTCAAGTGCTTGAGTCACAAAGGACTGTGATTCAAGGGGATCTCAACAAAAGTGAAGAAGGACTTTCATCTAGAGATCAAGTCCAAAGGAAAAAAGTGCGGGTAGTGCAGCAAGGAGAAGAAAACCAGCAGTCAGAAATTGACAGATAGATTTCTGGGGAGAAGTCGTACAACAATAAAGTTTGTTCTGCATGTGAGTAGCGTCTTACGCACCGGACAAGTGATCCAAGGCGTGTACATACGCGGCAAACAGGTGGTCCAGGGCACGTACATACGTGTCGCACAGGTAGTCAGGGGTGCGTACATACACGTCAGACAGGTAGTCTGAGGCATGTACATACACGCCAAACAAATAGTTGGAGGTGCGTACATACGCATTGTATAGGCTGGACAAGGCACGTATAGATAGTACAAGGTCATCCGAGGCAGCTTCAGCAGAGGGTTTCCTCGAGGCCAGAGTTGTCAAGTTTGTTGTACTTGTATTTTTCCTCAGTGGGCCATTTTTCCAGTAAAAGAGCCTTTATAAGCTTGGAGTCATTATTTAATGAAAAGCTAGTTTGAAGGGTAGAATTTTCGCGTGCATGTGTGAAGTTTGGTTTCTATTTTGCTTCTGTTGTTTTATTTATTTGCAGTCAGTATATTTTATTCTGTGCTGTAATTTAATTTTCAGCAAGGAAATACACAATGTAGTAATTTATCTAGGTGCTAGGAATAGTAAGATTTTTCAACAATTACTATGATGCTTGTCATAATGTTGAGCATAAAAAGCATCAACAAACGCTCTTGAAAACATCACAAACTCTAGAAAATAAGGCTCTACCATGATTCAAGTATTGAGGACAGACCAAGAATCTCCATTATGTAGAAATGCAGCTAGATTTAATGGCAAATCTTACATTCTCAAACACGAACTTGCACGTCCCGGCATTTATTGTATCACAAAATTGTAAATTTTTTGAGGTCCTATGAGGCTGTCATCTAAGGTCTATCCTTGACCTTAGTATGGCTCTAAGTTTCAACTGTGTGGTTGTCTTCTCTTGTTGTTTTTAGGACAGCAAACAATCACCAAACTTTCTGCTCAATATTTAATGGTTAAGTGCTCTTTTAAGGTGCCCTTGCAAGTGTTTTTTTTACTCAATGTTAGCACATGCAATATACATTAAAACAAATAACACTACCTCTAGATCTTTAACTTTAAAATGTTGATCTACACTTCTAAGCATGCATAAATTTGACACAAGTATTTTTGGTCAACATGACCCTGGATAAAACCCCCCCGGGGAAAACCAATTTGGGATATATGTCTATAAATGAGGAGAATAGATGGTGGAATACAGCAAGTACCAAATATAGATGAACCTATTACAATAGCAGCTTGTCTCAAGCTGAAATACAAGTCCAAACCAAGCAGGTGCGCCCCTCATAAATGCTACCAAATCCACCATAATTGCTCCAGATGTAAGTTGTGAGCTCAGAATGGAAAACCCCTCCACAGGAATGAAGCTCTATTGTGTGGCCTCCCTCTGCAACTGATCCCACTGCAATATGACAGGTGAAAGACCTCCCCACTACCGATGCGCCCTCCTCAACAAGTGCGCCCTCCACAGTAATGAATGCAACTCGGTAAATAAACCAAGCTTTGTGCTAGATGCCTCCCTCCATGAAAGCATGTACCCAAGCTATCCTCACCTCATGCAACAAACCTCATCCTCTTTCCCTTCTCCAAGCTCCTTTGGTAAACATACAAGTGAAAATGAGCTCTCCTTTGTCCCTTGCTCCCTCCTTTAGGAAGCATAAGAAAACCTAAAAGATGGGTGGATGAGATCATCTCATCTCATCCCTAATCAATGGTTGAGATCATATCAACTAAATCTCAAACCAAAACCCACTTTACTTAAATTTCCATAGTTTCCACTTTATGTCTATTAATTCACCCACTTTGTGAATTAATTGTCACTTTAGCCTAAATGACCAAATTTCACTTTTGGCTTAAATCTCCCAAGTCAAAGTGAAATTAGACATAAAGTACATGGTACATGGTACATGGTACAAACTACCTCCCTCTTGTGTTTAGAAGCTCACAAACACAAGGGGACCACTTTCCAAGGTACCCAAATTTCAACAAAAATGACCAAAAGTCATGATAACGTGGATGTTTTCCCAGAATGGTACTTCTAGTATCTTTATTTAATCTAGCCCAAAAGTTGAATGTATCTCCACTGTTTCCTGTACTTTTTGCTCATTGCATTCAACTTTTCCAGGGATTTCATACATGGAAAATATGCTTATTGTTCATAACTCTTCAATACTGAAAATTATACTGGAGCTTTATATCAGCTGCTCCTTTTCAAGATAGTTTTCAATCACTTAGTCGTTCTCCACTACCTTTGGTTCCATTAGGAGATGCCATTGCCATGCATTTTTACTTCATCTGGAGACTTGAGGCATGCTCAGAAAGCATATACTCAGAAGGGGACTGTAGGAGCTTCTCCCAAAAGCGGACTGTAGGAGCTTCTCCCAAAAGCATTTGATATTGTACTAGAAAAAATCTTTCTCCTCATCTCAAGATTTCCAGCAGCAACAGATGAACCCATGTTCTCCATCCACAATATGTTTCTCTGAAACATCTGGATTTAACTACAATTTTGCATGGGTAAAATCACTGTTAACACTCTTAAATATTATTTATCTCCATCCTTGGAAGATCTAGGGGTTAGATGTTTGTCTTTATATAGTCCAACATGTATTTGTGCTCTTTCATTGTTATTTTTGTGCTTTCTGAATTACTCTTGCATTCTTTGTAGTATTTGTAGGAACTTATATTTTCCCTTTAATCTTTGCAAGATACAATTGAATGGGAATGAATGGATCAAAGCCATAAATTGTCCTTGATATTAACATCGCTGTTGTTGACTGGACACTGTTATTATATTAGAATTCAACAAATTATAATTTTTCTTCTCACATGTTCAAGTTCACAGTTTTTCGAATCATTGTATGATTCGTTAATGTTGAATGAGAATTCTGAATAACGAATGTCATTTGATAATACATATGAATTATGCATTTTGTTCGGTTACTTGTAAGTTGTATTATTTATATTTTATAAGAATGATGAATTTTATTTGAAAATGATATTACACACATTGTTGATTTACTGAAGTCCCAGTTATGTTTTTTTTAGTTTTTATAATTTTTTTCATATATATAAAATTTTATATGTATACCCCTGATGAACTCCCATCCCCTGTTTCAAAAAGTATCGTTCCCATCCTTGTACCCATCCCCACCCGTGAACCCACATAACCTGGAAACTTAGCACAATCCAATTCCCAAGAAAACTATTATGAATTATAAGACGACGGGGTGAAAAGAAAGAAAACCATGTGAATTGTGAATGCAACCAATGTTTTCTCCAAGCTATTCAAGTGCAATTCATGAATATCCAAAAAGCTATGTTGCAGGAAATGCCCCCCCAACTGGCAGACCAGGGACCAAAACGCCTAGAAACACAAAACGGGTACGAAACGCCTTGAAAACACCGCCATCTGTACCATACAGCATTTCCAAATCTGGAAATGCTGTACAGTAAAGCCGGCGACATTTCCAAGGCATTTCGGTCATTTTTAGTGACATATCGGGCACTTTTGGGAAGTTTCCAGGCTGACCCAAGTGCCCGAGAAGGGCATTGAACCCATAGGAAAATGTCACCTTGTCTGTGCCAACGACCCTTTAAGACAAAACAAAGATAGGGGATTGAGGTTTGAGAAGTTTGTGACCTTGGTAATTAATGGTAATATTAAATTCTTAAAGTAAAAGTTGGCATTCTCCTTTATCTTACCTTTTCTATTTTACATTCTCATTATCTTACCCATTTTCCTTAATCTTACCATTTCTAGTTTACATTCTCCTTTATCTTACCTTTTCTATACTTTTACTTAAATTTTTAACATTACCGTTAATTGTTTCAAGATGTTTGAAAGTGGTTCCAACCTCATTGGACTTCATATGGAGAAAGTAGAATTTCATATCCTATTCAGAGTTCAACAGACTCGATAGTTTTCAAGATTTTAGGATTGGATTGTAGCATTTCCACTGGATTCTATCATGTATGAGGGTATGGGATTGGCATTAGTCAAGCCCACCAGCTATGGGATTTTGCATCATGTAATCATCTATGAAGTTAATATAGACATGGATCTCCTAAAATATCTTTTATGTGTATCATTTTTATTTTCTTGCACGATAATGTGTTATTTTAAAAAAAACTATATATCTATATTCTTTTTATATAATGCATTCCCTCCACGTACCCATTTTGGTGGGGTCGCGTTTCCAGGCATTCCTGTTTTGGAAACTTGTACACGTATTTGCATTTCATGCAACTTACCCAAAAAGACATACAGGCCACCTACAGACAAATTGACCTTCCATGCAAGGAGTGGATTGTATTTGGTGCCTGTTAGCAGGCTGGGCATCTCTAGCAGAATGGATCATGTCTCTCTAACCAGAATTTTATTTAATTGTTTGCAAACCATCCAACGGAATCTGTTAGAAACTTATATATGGTCGTCAGTGATGAAGTTTTCTGTACTTTGCTATGAAAGAAAATTGACTCAATAAAATTTCAGACTAGCCACAGGAGGATACGTCAGGAGAAGAGAGACCGAAACAAAGGAAAAGAAAGAATGAGAAAAAATAATAGTTTTCCATAATACCAGTCTATGACCTGCCCAATCTTGGGACCATAGTCTTCAACCTGAAAATATGCACCAGAAATATTGATCAAATAGATGTCAAGCATATATGGTCATACAAATTAATAGTACTTTGTAAAACATGAACTAGCTTCCCAAAAAGAACTTGCCTTTGACTAATAATTATATTCCATGCAATAATAAATAATTACATGACTATATCAACTTTAAATATTGTTTTGTAATGATCTTTAGATCTGAAAGAAAATGGCAACAATTCTTAAATTGTGAGTATTCAAACATTATTCAACTATGAAAATACATACTTCTTATCCTCAAGATTGGGGAATTTGTCTCCCGTCTATATCTTTGAGAACGAAAAAGAGAAAATATGGGGGCAATCAAAATCTTCCCTCGAGATTTTTCAAGTCCTTAATGGCAAGTTTAGAGGCACAAAAGTTTTACTTCCATAGATAGAATGCATTTGTAGGCAAATAGTTCTACTAACATCGCTCAGTGCTATTTTCACTAATGCCTATAATACCAGATAGTTCAACCTGCAGAATCCCTTTAGCTATTGAAGGTCTAGTGTCCTATGCAACAACATTCTTTATTGTTGCATCTTAAATTTTTTCGATTGCTTTGGCACAGCCTCCAGGAGTCCAGAGATCTTTGAGAGAGATTGACACTTGAGGAGTTCCACGTGGTACGATACTCTAGCCTAATCTTCAGCATGCATCAAGAAACTCAATCTTGATAATGCAAGGGATGCTTCCAGGTCAATTCTAAAGAGAGTGCTTCTAATTTCATTTTCAAATAACCCCACCAAGTAATAATGGTTCTATATGATAAATCCTTGACATCCTTAAAATATTTATGAATCACACCTATCACCAATTGAAGAAAAGTGAAGAAAGAGAGTTCATGCACACATACTCTCCTATATCGTACAATATATGTGAAAAGTTCCTCAAAGTTTTGTATAAGAGTAGTTTGGTGCACACCTACTACGTCTTGAGATCACCTCTGATTGAAAGAGAAAGTAAAGGATGGTTATCACCGATACGAGTATCCTAGCTCTCTACCTCTGAAACACAAACACAAAGGCAAAATAAATAGTCATAGTGATCATTGGTTAGCATGCATACCTATGTTTTGCCAAGGATCAGGGAAGGGGAGGATTGGGTGGCAAAGGGATAAGTTTCAAGGATGGATAGAGACACCCCCAAAATTTCAAGGGACAGCACAACAGATGGCAAGAGACAAGACATAGAGGACCCCCACCAAAAATAGAAAACATCAACAAACTGGTAAATTTATTATTCATGAATCATGATAAACCACAAAACACGATGCAACATCCAATTACAGTATTTGAAATTCAAACACAATAGTCTAGACTCTATACATACATACATCATACAATGATACGTCCATGCATCATCATCTAACATAATTATAAAAAGTTGTGACATGTTGATGTTTTGGTAGTTGTGGAAGGTATTAACCTCGACGTGTAACCTATGACTTAGAATAGAATATTCCGGATGCAAGTGAACCATTAATCAGATGTGTGGAAACCCTAGAAGACAAGTCGGCCTAGCAGAATAAATAATATTAGAATATTATCTTCCAGAAATACAAGTCAGCTCCATAGGAAAAAGATAAACATAAAATATAATTGCCAAAAAGTCAGGTCGGCCCAGCCAGAAAAGTCACTGGATAGATCAATATAAATAGAGGACGTTTTAGCTCATTTGTACTCCCAGTCAGAGCGCAAGTCTTGTGGAGAGTTGCAGTTGCATCGACCCAGCCAGAAAAGTCACTGGACAGATCAATATAAATAGAGGACATTTTAGCTCATTTGTACACCCAGTCAGAGCACAAGTCTTGTGGAGAGTTGCAGTTGCAGCTGCAAGGAGGAATAACGGTGCATGGTCATCTCTTGGACTTGGTCTCTCTCTTGGTGATTCTCTTGGTGGCATTCTTGGCGATTCTCTTGGTGACATTCTTGGTGATACTCTTGGTGATATTCTTGCTAAGTATGGCGCATGTCTGAGAGAGTAGTGCAGCTGATGTTGATGCGGTTGTGTATGGTACTTGTTCTGTGGATATGGAGACTCTCTCTCTTGTGCCCTACCCTTGGAGAAGGAGCTCTCTACTTGTCTTGAGTTGTTGTTGCAGTTAGCAGCTAGGGTTTATCTTTTGGTTTTGGAGTAGACTTGCTAGAATTATTCTAAGTAAAGGTTAGTGTGCTCGGGGTGGCATATGTGAATACCTATGGTTGGGTGACAATGATGTGACATTGTCTATGGTTAAACAAGCATACCAAAATTTCAACATGGTTTCAGAGCAGGTTTCTTTCATAACAGTCTAACCGTTGGAAGGAAGATCCTCAGTTTCCCCCATTGTCAAGCTCGTTGAGCACTTACCAAACCCACTAAGAAGATCGCCTAAGTAGGGCGCATCTCTTCCCCGAATCAGATCTATTAATTTCTGAAGTTGAGAAATTAGGGTTTCCTCATAAAACCCTAGGTTTGCAGTGTCAACTCCTTCGTGCCAGTTGCAGCACCAATTGCAGTACCAGTTGTAGTGAAAGTTTATGTGAAGTATTGGGACTAACGTTTGGTTGTCCTAGTGCGCCTTACCCTAGCACATCTCCAGCTATCTTCAGATTGCCAGTTGGAGCACCTTGAAATTTTTGGGTTCGTCATTGCTTGTCACTGTTGTCGGATAGCGTCGTTGTTGCCGGAGGTATGTACTTGTATATGTTTAAACTGTATCATTATCTTAAGGGTATTTGCAGGAGAAGGAATCTTTTGTCCAAACAAACAATCGTAGATCTAGAGGGATCTTAGATCCAGCACATTCAGAGGAACAACGCACTCGAGGTTTGATTATTTTGATGTCTCTGGCTGTTATGGCATTATTGTGATCTTATGAACATCTAGCTGTATTTTGATCTATTGAAGTTATGATTATCACACTAGCCTCTATTCAAAGTTAAAGTTATGAATTGACTCTGGTCAAAGTATTAGATTGATTAAGGTTGAGATTTTCGAGTTTACTTGCATTATATTCCCTAACTAAGATTTTTGTCAAGAAAGCATATTGTCTTAAGTACAGGGGACAAGTTGGAGAGAATATTTGTCATCTTGAGTAAAGGAGACTCGGAAGAAAAGCTACAACACTCATTCTTGAATATAAGACTCCAGGTTCCAGGTTTGATTGATTAAATTAATAAGTTTCCAATTGCACATATCAAGTTTAATAATTGCTTCATTACTAGTTGTGACAGCAATCCTTGAAAGGTTCTATTACCGCTAGATACAATGAATACTTGGCATCATGTGAGTACTATTGATATAAATGCTTAGTGTACTTGGTCGCAAGATGAACTAACATCTCCTCTAGGAGATACTTCTTGTTTTGCTTCCAGGCAAGTCACCTTGGTAATAATATGATGATTACCATGAGATTGTCTTTTATTCTTGTTGACGTAGATATGTTCTTATGAAAATGCTATTATACTTTTTGCTCTTGTTGCTCTTGTCTTGGGCAGGTTATTTTATAACCTCCATGGAAGTTACCATGGAGGAATGATTGATCACAACACTAGAAGAGTGTTGCTCCTATTGCTCATTATTGTATTTTTATTTTGTCTCTTGTTCCAGGCAGGTCACAAGCAATAGCTCTGAGAAGGAGCTACTGTGATTATTGTTCTCGTTCTTGTTTTTATTATTATAAGAGTATTATTCGTGTCCATTGTTTTCCCTTTGTTGTCCTTGTTCCGGGCAGGTCACGGGTGATGACTCTGAGAAAAGCTATAGTGACAGTTGCAGGAGACAACATATTAGATGGTCTCTAGTTTGAGACATGGAGCAAACTATCCATATAAGAAGTTGTATACACGACCGTATACATCCATGTACCAAAGAAGAAGACAGAGAAGGGTACTTTTGCAAGATACAAAGTATCTCATATAGAGATTGATTGTAAGGAGCAGAAGGCATCAAAGCTGACCGACCAAATCCCTCTAGTGCAGTTGATCACTCTTCAGATTATCAGGAAGAGTTAGTAGAGCCAGAAGGGCCTACCCAGAATCGTTGCAGTAACCAAGTAGAGACCAGTGTGGTCCCATGAAACTTTGCAGGATGCAACATTGATGAGCCATATCATGAGGAACAGATGGCTCCACCGGTGGTGAGGCAGGCGACCCCACCGAGTACCAGCTCAAAAGGAGCTAGAGTTCAGAGGAAGTCATCCCTCACGATCCAGTAGGGAGGAGCAGCCTCCCCAGGACCATTCACAAGAAACTTCAGAGGAAATCATCACACACTGAGGGAGCAGATGGCTCCAAAGATTATACAGACTCAGAGGGAGTCAAGCTTCAGAGGGAGAATGGAGACTCTAAGACTTTCAGATTTAGATGGAAAAGAGAGACATCTTCCAGGACTGACAGACAAGTGCCATGGGTTGAGAAGGCTAGATCAAAGCTTCAGAGGCTTCGAGGAGATATGAGATCTTATGGGAAGATTCCCTTACTTCAGTAGACTTTGCTACAGTGACCAAGGAGGCCAATCAGAAGGACTGGGATATATATCTTTTCCTTGGTTCCGAGATCAGAAGGGAAGTCAGTGGTGACTTCCAAGTTGATCTACAAGATCAAAGCATGTTGTAAATAAATATCCTAGAGATGTACAAAGCTTGATTTGTGTCCAAAGGATTCTTCCGGCAAGAGGGAGAAGACTATGAAGAGACACTTGCTCTAGTTTATTGCTACCGACGAGCAGGTAGCAGATATGTTGACCAAGCCTCTATCAGGGACAAGCTTGGAGTGGTCCAAATGTTTTTTTCTCCAGTAGTGAGAATTGAGGTATTCCCCAGTAGCGGGAAGTGATGTGATCCCCAGTAGTGGGAGCTACTCCAGCGCAGGTTGGTTCTCCCAATGCAGGCCGGTATGCTACTGATCAAGATTTTATGAGCAGAACGAAATGACTACAAATTATTGTCAGATGCTTAACACAGAATAACAGAGATACAGTATAACTAGTTTTCTATTCAATAAGGAAATAAGTTGAAACTGTAAAATGCAGCGGAAAACAAGCGTGTTGGAATGGTGGTGGCTTATCTCTGAGAAGAGATGTGACGGCTGCACTCATTCGCAAGAAGATCATTACAATGAGGCTCTCAAGGCCTTTTTACAATAAACAAGAGTTTCAAAAACCCTAAACATCCAAAAACCTAACCCTAGGAGATGAAGCGCCAAAAGTCATGTGGGCACCGTTTGGGTAAGTCAGTACATCAACTTCCCGGGGTCGTAACTTTTGCATACGATCTTCGTTTTAGGCGTATGATAGCCCATTGGAAAGATCTATCCGAGGACTACAATAGTTGGTCCGGAAGTTCAGGACCCAGAAAACTGCTCCGGAAGTTCAGGACCCCAAAAAACGTCGTTTAGGGCCTCAAAACGGCTCCCGAAGTTCAGGACCCAAAAAACTGCTAAAAATAGTAAATTATCAAAATTGCTAGAAAGTTGTTTTGAGCCAGCTGGAAAAGGTGGGTGGCCACCGATATCCACTTGGATCAGCTATCCCAGCACAGGTTGATATGCTACCCGAGCGCAGGTTGGTACTCCAACGCAGGCTGGTATGCTACCCCAACGCAGGTTGGTACTCCAACGCAAGCTAGTATGCTACCCCAGTGCAGGTTGGTACTCCAACGCAGGCCAGTATGCTACCCCAACGCAAGTTGGTACTCCAACGCAGGTCGGTATGCTACCCTAGTGCAAGTTGGTATTCCAACGCAGGCTGGTATGTTACCCCAACGAAGGTTGGTAATCCAACGAAGGCTGGTATGCTACCCCAGCGCAAGTTGGTACTCCAACGCACGCTGGTATGTTACCCCAGCACAGGTTGGTACTCCAACGCAGGCTGGTATGTTACCCCAGCACAGGATGGTATGCTACTCCAATGCAGGCTGGTATATTACCCCAGCACAGGTTGGTATGCTACTCCAACAAAGGTTGGTACGCTACTCCAGTGAAAGTGCAGAACATCTTATGATGGCTAATGTGCAGCTATGATGGTGATAATTGTTACATGATCTGTCTGATCATATGATAGCATGTGTGGCTATGGTGATGATACTTGTAGACTGGTCCGCAAGACCATGTGAGTCTTTCCCATGCCATGTGAGACGGATGGATGTGTTTGAGACCACTACACAAAGAACATCTTAGTTAATACCTCCCTAGCTAAGAGGGAGTGTTGATGTTTTGGTAGTTGCGGGAGGTATTAACCTCCACGTGTAACCTATGACTTAGAATACAATATTCTGAAAGCAAGTGAACCATTAAACAAATGGGTGGAAACCTTAGAAGACAAGTCGGCCTAGCAAAATAAATAATATTAGAATATTACTTCCAGAAATACAAGTCAGCTCCACAGGAAAAAGATAAACAGAAAATATAATTACTAGAAATTTCGGTCGACCCAGCCAGAAAAGTCACTGGACAGATCAATATAAATAGAGGACGTTTTAGCTCATTTGTACACCCAGTCAGAGCGCAAGTCTTGTGGAGAGTTGCAGTTGCAGCTGTAGTTGTAGCTGCAAGGAGGAATAAGGGCGCATGGTCATCTCTTGGTCTTGGTCTCTCTCTTGGTGATTCTCTTGGTGACATTCTCGGTGATATTCTTACTAAGTATGGCGCAAGTCTGAGAGAGTAATGCAGTTGGAGTTGATATTGTTGTGTATGGTACTTGTTTTGTGGATATGGAGACTCTCTCTCTCTCTTGTGCGCTACCCTTGGAGAAGGAGCTCTCTACTTGTATTGAGTTGTTGTTGAAGTTAGCAGCTAGGGTTTATCTGTTGGTTCTGGACTAGACTTGTCGAAATTGTTATAAGTAATGGTTAGTGTGCTCGGGGGTGGCATATCTGAATGCCTATGGTTGGGTCACAATGATGTGACATTGTCTATGGTTAAACGAGCATACCAAAATTTCAACATGACACTATTTTATATTTATAGTTTTCAACACAACCTGTAGAATTATATCATGACTTTTAAATTTATATGATCTTTTTTTTTGTAAACTCACTATATTATATTTATAGTTTTCAATACAACATGGAGAATTATATCATGACTTTTAAATTTATATGGTCTTATTTTTTTAAACTATCTAATTGTATTATAAAAATATAGACAAAAATAGAAATGCAAAATTTACAAATGATTTACTACCTGCCTTCTTTCTAAGAGGCTTGAATGGCAATAGCAATATTATCAGAACCGGTCCAGTGCGGCAAAACCGGTCGGTCGGACCGACCTTCAAGGCAAAAACAGTCGGACCGGTCGTACTGAACCGTTTTTGGCTAGTTTCATACTGAACTGGTCGGTTTTGTATCGTTTCCGACCAAAAACACAAAACCAGTCAATTCCGACCGATTCTGCACAGCACCCATACGACGCACTTGAAGGGGCGTGTTGTCGTCCTTATACACACCTACAAGCGTGGAGAAGTCTCCAACCCACTTGGTGTGTCCTTGGAGGTACAAACCTAAGTCTAGACCCATTGTCACCTCAATCTAGACCTCTTTCGTCTAGGCTCACTCCTAGGGAAGCCAAGGGGGTTAGACCCTATTAAACCATATGAAAGTTTACTTAAATTCTAAGAGTTAATTTAGTTGTTAATTAAGAAAACCCAACCCAATGACAAGAAGCAAATGCAAATGTGAAGTTCTTTTAATGACAAGTAAACCCTTTATTTATACTCAATAATTAGACCAATGCCTAAAGATTACCTAAAATTGATTAAAAGAGATACACAACAATAATACAATTATACAAGAATGAAACAATGTTATGAGATATTCACAATAAGTATGAGAAGTAACTTTACACTTAGACAAATTATGTTCAAATAAATAAAGAATGCTAGAAATAAAGAATGCTTTGAAACAAGTATCCACAAGAAAGAAAATTGCTTGAAAGTAACTTGCTTAAAAAAGGTAACTTGCTTGAAAAGTAAATGTTGTAAAATAGTGTGTAGGTTGATTTTAGCAAGTTTTAAGTCTCTTTTGAATTAAGGGGGAGATTAAGTGTGAAAGATACAAGCCTACACTATGTGACTACCCCTAATTCTTATCCCTTCAACCAAAAGGAAGTGTCGAGTGCTCAAGAAGAAGAACAAACAAGATTCTTCCCTAGCTCCACAGATCAAATCCGGAATGCTTAGGCGCTCAACAAGGAGAACACGTAGTGCCGTGAAACCGTCCTCGGCTTCAACCCCTTGTAGCCTCCCAAGTCACCCTTTTTGGTGGTAGAAGCAATAATAATTTGGGTGCCTAATTAATCTAGTCTCTCAATCCTTTGCCCTTTCTTACCCAAGATCCACAAAGTGGAAAGAGAAGGGAATACGGGGCAAAGGCGGGGCACCAATTTGATTACTTTGCAACCAGTAAAAAAACTTAAACTAGCCTTCACAATATTGCATGGATGGCAAAGCCAAGCACTATGCAAGGTGTGGGCGAAATTAAATGACTTGAAAATAAAAGCACAACCTCACAACTATGGAACAAGATGGAGGACAAGCCTACCGGTTTTGGCCAAGGTGGGTAAATAAAAGCAAAACAGAAAATTAAATTTTAATCTAGCCTTCACGATATTGCATGGCTGGCAAAGCCAATCACTATGCAAGGTGTGGGCGAAACACTAAAACTTATTTACACTTTACAGAAAAATTTTAAGTAGAGAGAATGCAGGCCCAAGAGACTCTCTTAGGCTGCTTACAATGCTTAGAAAGTGAGAATAGAGAAGAGGGTTTGGCATCCAAACTCTTGGATGCTTCCTTGAGTCTTTAGGACCCAAAAATATGCAGAAATCCTCTTTGACCCTACAAAAACCTGCAAAAAACAGCATGATTTTCTTGCTGGAATTTACTAAAAGTGACTTAAACATATTTAGTAAAAAAAATCTGAACATAAAAAGAGAGATTAGATTGCAGATTTAAATGAAAATAATGCTAGAAAATGATAGATATGTGGCTGGAAATGAAAACAGAAAATATAGAAGCTTTAGATGGCGGAAAAAAATGGATTTCCAGATCTGAAATCCACTCCTCCAAGCCTTAGGCAACCTGCAGATTTTGTAAACTCTTGCTACAAGATACACAAGAAGGTGAGTCTGTTCTAATAACTTGCAAAATATTTTCCAAATCTATTAGAAACAACTCCCAAAGACTAATAGTAAGACTATTACTAATCTATCCCAAGCAAAACAATTTGTTTGGGTCTCCAAGTAAAAATGCAAGCAAGGAAATACAAGAAAAATAAATTGCAACAATATTACCTCATAAATCCACTACACAATGGCTCCAAAAATACTCCAAGAGACACAAGAAATCCTCCAAAGATTCTATTTTATTAACCAAGAAAGGATTTGCCCAATGGCACCAAGAATCATGAGAGAAAATGAGAGAGAATGAGAGAGAGAGGGGAAAGAGATGGGAAAGATTTAGGCATAATAGAGTTGTTGTGAGAATAGATGTAAAAATGAAGAGGGGTAGGCTTTCTTTTATATGAGGAAGAAAGGAGAGACCCCTCTTGCATGAATTACAAGTGTCATCCATCCAAGGAAGAAAGACAAAGTCAAGGAGGGGCGCTAGGGTTTTGGCAGCCTTCTCACTTTAATTTTTAACTTTACCCAAGTTCATGAGTAAGGGGGGCGCACTTTTCACTATGGAGTCATGACTTTTGGTTGTTGTCTTAGCATGGGGGGTCTTCTAAGTGGATTTTCACTTTTCCCACTTAGGAAATACATTAGGAATCATTTCCCCACTTTCTCTCATGACTTTAGTCATTTTTACAATTTTTTGTTTTTTTACCTTGGCCAATTATTTGTTGACTTTGGACTACCTTTGGCTCGTTATGGACAATGACCTAGCAAAACTTGTCCAATTGAGCTGAAACTTGGTCCAAAGGTGTAGGGGGTCATCTTTCATTTGATTTGAGTACCCACACCCCTATACAAAATCCCCAAGGACCAATTTTTTACATTTTACATCAAAAATAATTAAAATTTCCAATTAATGGAGAATTTTAATAATTAAAAAAAAAACTATCAAAACTTAACGAAATTCCGAAAGACTCTAGAAGATGTCTAGCATGCTCATTTACAACATTCATAAACCTTAGTCACCCCTTGGGCTCGATAATTAGAACACCTTTCACCACTTTGGAGGATTTGTGAGTGAAAAACTCAAGGATAATTAAAATTGTCCAGTAGGCAAGATTACATACCTGAGGAAGAAAAAAAACTCGATGAAAGGACTTCCCTAATGATAAATTCCTAGGCAACTAACTAAAATTTGACTCATGTTGACCTCTTACATTATTATCCCACGCAGGTGAGCGAACATTCTGATTACATAGAAAGACGTGTTGAGGGCAAAATTTGCCCTGCTGAGCCATAAGTCTTCAAAATATGGTGTACCGCAAGGTACATAGCTTCATGGTACATGACGTTGACACCTAGTTGAAATAGGTGGTCAACAGGGCGGATTTCCAATTTTTTAGAGGAAAAAAAACAAATTTCTGCCAACTTATGTACAATATGTAGAGTTTTAGAAACTAGAAGTCATGTTTTCAATTTAGAAACATCCAAAACCTCCTCAAAAGCAAAAGAAATTATCAAAACACGGTCTTAATATGAGCAACAGGTTTCGAAACCAATTTTGCAGTGGCTGACAATTGCATCTTCCTGGGTCTTTCTCAGTTGTCAACGTGTGGTTTGTCCCCATCAGTTTCACTTCATATTATATTTATCAATTTTTTAATCTGTACATGCACTTCCCCCACATGTAAACTCTGAGTGAAATTTCTAAAACCCAGCAAATGAACCAATATTTCACTCAGAAATTATTTCCTTTTAAATTTCTGAAATTGTTCTTTTGTGGCTACAACTAGGTTTCTTCACAAAATTTTAAATGAACAGAAGAAAAATAAATCGGATCAATCAATGAAGAATATAACAATAATCTCAACCATGATTGACACAAATATTTTTGGGTAAATAAGCCCGGGAAAAACCTAATATGGGAAAACTCATTCTTTTGTTTGTGGATTTTTATTATACAGCAAAAAGAATACAAAGATCTCTTACAGTACAAATCGATTTCTCCAAATGACTGAGCAAAACCTCAATACAAACCCTCTCAACAAATCCTACGGCCCTCTGTCAAATTAACAAGCCAAACCTAGCACTGAAAAAGCTCCTGTGTAAGCCTCTTCGTCACGTGTACAGTGTTGTACGATGGCCTACATAAGCTCTGCATCACTGAATGGTGGCTCTACAAATCTGAAGTGTATGGCCTCTGCAAAATGCTGAGAGGAAGACAATCCACCTGTGAAAAATATACTTCGTCCTCTCTGCAAACTTCCTCCAACAAACCCTTGAGCAATCTTCTTCTCTCTCCTGAAAATCACCCTCTCAAATGAATAATATGCACATCCACCAAGTCGACTTCTTTTTCTCCATTGAGCAAGCGAAAACCCTATCTCCAAAATGATTAATGGTTGAGGTCAACCCTCATCCTCACAATGAGATTGATGGCCAAGATTAAAGACCATCACTTAAATTATTTTCACATTTAACTTTATAAAAAAGTGCTCAATAAGTCAACATTAAAATATGACACATTTAAGTGACTTTTTCCTAAGTAAACTTTAGGAAAGAGATTAACACATCAACATGGCTAAGTTTCATTGTCCTCTACCATGCTAAGACACCACACATGGATGAAGACCTTGTCAGTTACTCTTCTCAACACTCCCTCTTAACAAGGAAGGGATTCTTCACCAACCCCATCTTATCTTTGAACTTCTCTGTTAAATTTATAGCAGCTGCAAGAGCCATTCTCCGGGAGGATGGCAAAGATCCTAGCTGAGATCTAGGGCCTGTTATCCCCGTTTTCTAGGGATAACTAGGAGATCATGTCTCGAGGCCCACAGATCCTAGACATGGAGTACCGAGAGCAGGATTGACCTGAGCATGGCCCTGGAGGGCCCATCCTTCCTCTTCTTCGCCAGACTTGTCCTGTTAGCAGCAGCAGCTTCCATCACCATTGGCTTGGACTTGCATCAGAAAAGACTCTTGCTCCATGAGGTAATTGGTCCAAGGTATCATGGTATGTGTCATGTTTGATCGTTATAACTTTCTTATATATGCATCAGGTTCCTTACATTTCTGATAACTGCTTGGATCTTACACTAACCCACTTGACCATTGTTGGGGGATTAACGGGGTGCCCTAGCAAGCTTGTATTCATAGGTTTTGGTTAGCCACCAGGGGGGATTTGAAGAGCCATCGTCCGCTCCCACCATACTATCACTTTACATCTTACCTCCCATACATCCATCCCATTCCCCTAGTCCAGGCATTAGGATGACCTACTTGAAAGGTTACATTTTGTCCTGTGGGAAGAAGGGGCTAAAGGCCCAGGGGGTAAAAGCAGCTGGTAAAAGATAAAAGCCATAAGAAATAAACCTAGAGATGCTTCGCCCAAGGATCCCCGAGAAGGCAATAAAAGGCCTCTCGATAAGAAACAAAAGGGACCCTAAGAAAATAATAAAACAAGACCTAACCAAGAGGATGGGAGGTCTCATCACGAGACGGCCCATTATGTTCATAGGTATCTAGCAGTATGACATTGCCATTATCTGGTCACCACGCCAGGGCAATGACCTTTGGTTGCATGGCCAAGGGAAAGGGGGTCTCATCACGAGCCAACCTTATCATTTCTGCGAAAATACCAGTGGGTAACACTGTCAGCTCTGGTCACCACGCCAAGGCAGTGTCCTCTGGTCAGACCTTGAAGTAAAAAAGAAAAAAGTAATAAATAAAGAATAAAGGCAATAAAGGGGCTTGGAAAAAGTGCATCCATGACGGGTACAACTCGCCTCCTACAAAAGCACTCACGGACAATACCTACCCCTGGTCTTCACTATGACTGGACATCCTTAGACCATATCACTTCATGTACATGGCTTGAATGATATTCTGTGGAAACTTTCATTTTCTTGTGGATACAATCCCAATAGGTTATCCTGTTTATTTCTTCAACTTTGTATAGTAGATCGGTGTAATGTCTTTGAGCTATTAGATGATATGCTAGGGATTTTATGCATGTATTTGATAAATTTAATGATGAAACATGATTGACATTGCTATGATCCCGAGGGCTGATGAGCCCATGGAAGGCGTAGTTTTTGATGTGCAGGACCATACCCGACGGACAGGTACCAATGGACCGGTACACATGGGGATATGATTAGCTTGGACGTCCATGGGGCTGAAGAGCCCATCAGATGGTTGCTGGATGGTAGAGGTAAGGTAACGTTGTGATGAGCCTTTGCATGAGAAGAAAGAAGGACATTTCACCCAGGACACTTTGGCAGAGCCCGGCTTAGGGGGAATCACCCACAGAAGATGGAACGATTGCCTTTGATGGACAGGACGTCACCCAGGAGAGCAGGACGTCATTCTGAGCGTGTGGCAGTGTGATGAGGCTGTTTGGCACGTGTGGCAGCTTGGAGGAGTCCTAGAAGGACCAACGTCTGGCTTCAGGATGCTGGAAATGCCCAAAAAGGGCCAACGTCTCCTTCAGAAGGGCTTGACGTCCCTCTTTTTGCTCATATTATGACATTTTTCTAGCAGTTAATGCAAAAACAGTGTAAAATTTGTAGTCAGCCTTGTCGGTTGTTTTAATGACCTAAATTTTAATTAAAAGGTCATGGATTGGTATAAATAGAGGACGTTTCTCCTCATTTTAAACATAACATAACTCACTCTCTTGTGAGAGATTATCTTTTAGCCTTTTGCTTGGTATTTTTGGTCTTGGAAGTGAGGCGCAACTCTTATTGGAGGACTTCTCTTGGCATTTATGGTGTTTCTCTCATGGAAGGTTTACAACTAGGGTTTGATTATGCATTCTTCATGATATGTAAGTGAATTTTTCATGCAAAACTTCTTAAGTGAATGGTTGTAGGCTTAATTTCTTACATTTGCTATTATATTTCTATTATATTGCTGAATCTTGAAACCCTAGGTAGCAAGCACACTAGTAGGTCATTGCTATATGTCCCCATGCTTGAGAAATTGTTTTAGCCATTGAAGAAGGAAGATATAGCCTAGTCGTTGCTACACTTATCTCCCTTTTTTCTGAGTTAGCATTTGAGTATAGATTGAAGAAAGGAGACGTCCTAGGCCTAGTTAAAATCTACACCTAGGGTTTTAACTTTCTAGGGTTTGAAGAGCCTTGCTCCTGCAACACTTTTCTCCCTTAGATCTGTGCTTTGAAGCTAGCCGTTTTGCCAAGTGTGTTTAGAGAAAGAGGAAGGAGCATGAGGCCTTGCTTAAGCAACACCAGAATGAGCCTCCTTTCCTTAGGGTTTTGATTCTAGGGCCCTGCCATTGCAGCACCATAGAACCCTACCCTCCTGTCTTTAAATTTTAAATCCTCCTGAGATCTTTTGCCCTTACTTTTGACTACATATTACCCTGAGGCACTGGTATTCTTTCCAACGTTGAGCTTGTTGTGTGCAAATTCATCTTTCAAACTTTCAAAATTTGAAACCCTAACTAACCCTAACGCCACTAACTAGGTCTGACGTCATACTTGACGCAGCAACCCTTCTAACTCAGCAATTAATGATGACGTCATGCCTTTATTGAGCTAATTTGGATTGATAATATTGTTGGCTTGGTCATCTTGTGATAAATATTGATGAATTGGTGATTTTCATTGGCTAATTAGTAAAACGTTGACCTCATCTTATCTATTATATTGCTTATTGAATGAAATCAAATAGTCAAGAAGTACTAACCCTTTGAATTATAACCTGCAAATATAGATATATTGTGTTATTATTGTCTTGTTCCGGGCAGGTGTTCTCAACAGCGACCTCACTTCTTTATTGGCTGATTAGCCGGAATATCTGATACTGGTGGTAACCTGCGAGGAGGGATAACCTTAACTTTTAACATTTTACTCTTTGCCTCTTCAAACCCCAGGTTACCGGGGACGTCTCCCCTGGGCTAACCTCCCTAAAAAGAAAGAGCCCCCCATCGAGGTGACAGTGGGTGGGGAAAGCTCCTGTTATGCCAGTTTGACCCTTATTCTTTAGCCTCTTGACCTAAACTACAAATTGCACGATAACAGGGCCCCCAGTGCACTCCTGGGGTACTTGGTCTGGGACCAAACAGTCAGTGCCATGGCAAAAGACCCTTGTTAGGGCCCCCAGTATATGACTAGGGTTCTTGGTCTGGGACCAAGCAGTTTAAGCCCCTAGATATGTCTAGGGCCCCTGGACATGGTCCAGGGTACCCATGCCTGGGGCATGGGTTTCTTGGTCTAGGACCAAACAGTTAAAGCCCCTAGATATGTCTAGGGCCCCTGGACATGGTCCAGGGTACCCATGCCTGGGGCATGGGTTGATCCTTGGTCTTGCACCTTGGTGTATAAGACCCCAAAAATGTTTTGGGGCAACTTGATCCTCGATCAGGTACTTTGTCGGTATATGACCCTCCTTGAAGGTGGACATGACCACATAAGGGATGTATTCCATATGCAATGATGATAAAATTAATAAGGTCACCTTGAATATGAATGAACAAGTATTGCCACCAAGCTACCCTACCTAAACCCTCCTTTACCCTTGCTTGTGTTGGTTTGGGGTTTTGTTGTTTTTGTTTTAGAGTTAAAGTAAAGTTTAAATTAAAATGTTAATTATAACATGTTTAAATTATTTAATTTAAACATGTTATCTTTAATTATAATTATTTTAATTTAATTTTCTTTATTCTTTGCCCTAGCCTAAAACTATAAATAAACCTACCCTCTACCCTTCACTTCACAATTGTATTGCATGCCTCTAGTATGAGCGGATCCTCTCTCCTGTTGCTGCGGCCCTCTTTTACATCTGCTGTTGGAGTTTTCTGAAGTTGTTGCGGCCCCTTTGTGTTAATTGTTGCTGAGGTTTGGTGTGGTGGCTCAGCCCCTCTCTACTACCCCTCTCGGCTCCCTTTGAGAACTGTAGGAGTGTGGGTGATTGTTGCGGCCTCTTGTTTCATTGTTGTTGGAGTGTGAGGGTTTGTTGTGGCTCCTTGTCTATTGATGTTGGAGTATTGGTTGTGTGGTGCGGCCTCTTTTTGCTGCTGTTGGTGTGACTGTGTGGTGCAGCACCCTTGTCCACTGTTGAGGCTGATCTGTTGAGTAGTGCAGCCCTTTTGTAAGTGCGGCCCTCCTTGTAACTGTCCAGACCGGCCCTCCTTTACAGCAGTCGAGATCTGTTCTATTTTTGAGCCATGGCATCCCTTAAGCTTTTTCTATATGAGGGTTAGTCCACATAATTTTCTGTGTGAGGGTTTGGGTGATTAAAACCTTCTGTTTGGGTGAAGGTTTCACTGTGTGAAGTCTTTGTGACCCTATCTCCTTGGTGGCAAGAAAGTTCTTTCATCTCTTGGCAAGAGATCCAACCTATATGGTGGATCTATGAGCTGGACTTTGTCTGAGCATAATTACAAATGGTTTTGCATCTCTAGTGTGTGGTTGTGACTTCTTCAGAGGTAAGATTTCAAGGCAAGGTAAGTTATCTATTCAGTTTATCATTATCAGATCTGGATTTTTCTTTGAGTTTTTGTTTTGATCTATCTAGATATATGTATCAGCATTGAATGTTATAGGTTATCAGATCTGGACTGTATCTTGAGTTTGGTTCTTACTCTTTGTTTCAATAGTTGTTATATTGCTCATAATCAAATTGTTTTATTTTGAGTTTAGATCTGTTAAGATTTACACCAGCATTATAGATCAGAACTATTGTTTATTCTAGATCTACTCTTTAACGAAATAACTAAACTATCTTAGATCTGAGCACACATGTTTGTTTTCTCTGTTCAAGCAATCTAGTTGTTATTCTCACTGAAATTTAAAA